>WSUE01000008.1:42616-105977 GCA_019633535.1 Tulasnella sp. JGI-2019a | reverse complement strand
GCGCCCCCCCCCCCCCCCCCCGCCCCCCCCCCCCCCCCCCCCCCCCCCCCCCGCTTGACTCGTGGTGGACCTACATGGGATCAAGGTCGTAGATATTCTGTTGGTCTCTTATCCAGTGTTGAATATCCCATTCCATTACGAAAGGGCCGGTTGACAAGCATTGAAGCTTGGTAGAAGAGTGGAGCGAGATGAAGCGGAGTGTTTTCCTGTCCAGGCGAGCCGCGATAATGTTGCCAGGCATGGTAGCATGAGTGCTATATTGGGCTCTGGGAGCTAACGATCATCACGGGAGATGTCGAAACTTCCAGCCAGCGAAAATATTAAAAAAAAAATCTGTATAACCACCGCCACTGTTTACGATAGCCTAAGGATCCATGCAACGCTCACTGTTCTTATCTCTCGGAAGATCCACGAGATTGATTGCAAAAGGGGATGTCTCGCTGGAAGGGTATATGGGGTTTTCCTGGAGAGACTGCATCTTGACGGTGAGAATCGCGTACACTGTTCAGCGATGAGATATAGGATTTCGTATAGTAGTGATAGAGGTTTATCACTCTAAGTTCTGGAGCTAGTAGGCGTCATTAATCAGGAGCAGAGGGAAGGCGAAGCAGTGACGCCAAGCCGGGAATGAGTGGTGGCGATGGAGCGGACTAGATTCCTCCCACGACGGCGACGGGCTGCTGACGTACTGCCACCACCCTTCATCTGATCCTGTTCAACAATGTCTGAAGAAAATCAAGAAACGACACCGCAGGAAGGAGACCTGAACTATTATCCGGATCATGTCGAGTATGAGGACGAAGGAGAACTTTCGCTCGACATGTTGAAAGATTCTCCACCCGGTGTGAAACCCATGTATCCATTCTCCACACTCATCAGGTGTGGATCCATTCTTGCTGAGATTATGTATCAAAGGTCTCACTTTACGTTTCAGATGTGCTATCAAGGGCTCGCCAGGTGGTAAACTCTTGCTTGAAGATATCTACTACTGCCTCGAGGTACAGGAAATTTGCGTTTAAACTAAGAGATACGATGAAGAAATACCAATCTTTGCCCTACTCCGTTTGTTTCAGAAACGATTTGAATACTTCCGTACAGTCCCTCCTGGTTGGAAGGTACGCCGTTCTCTGTGTACGCGTTGCTTGTCCTTATCCACTCATATTTGATTGTATTTTGCCAAAACAACCACCATACCACTAGAACACTATTCGACACACACTCTCCCTCCACCCATCATTCGAAAAGGTCCCCAGGCCTATCACAGATCGCGGAAAGGGATGCTACTGGACCATCAACGAGGTGGTTGACCCTAGGATCGGAGTCCAGCGCATCAGGAAGAAGAAGGAAAGGAAAGGAACCCGTGGACGACCTGCCGCTGGCGCTGCGGATGCAGCAATGTGGTACGATCCTACCATCGGAGCTGTTGTGGGACCGGCCAGAGTACCTGGCCAGTTCGGTTATACGCAGTAAGGACATTCTGACTATGATAACACTTTTCCTCCAGCGTACTGAACAGCATTGCTTGTTTTTCATTTTAGGTTCGATGCACAAGGCAATCCTTTCCCGCTCCAGGTGCCGGCACAATATTCCGTGTTCTTAGCTGAGGACGCATATGAACCGGAGATCGGCCCCGACAATCAACCCGACTGGCATGCTATCTGGAAAAACGAGCTTCGTCGACTCCGTCACGCTACGATCGAGCAGATGCGCGCTGGTGCAGCCCCAGAGTGGTATAAGATGATGGCGGAGACGGTTAGGACCGCCTTCATGCCCGCGCCGCAGAACGCACAGCCAGCAGAGGGGTCCCAGGAGGCGATGAACGCTGGCCAGGAGGTTCATGAAAACATCAACGTTATGGAGAACACTACTGGAACGATGCAAGGTCATGTCACGGAGGGGCTCGCTCAGAATATCATGTGATGTCGTAGCAAGTATCGCAATATCTTATTGACAAAATCGTGCGACACCATCTACAGTGGAAAAAGCTAGGAAGAGGGTGGCGGAACAATAGATGGATCTGATTTATTCACCCACTTGCCGAGTTGAGCGAGCAATGCAGCGCCGTCCTTGGCTTCTTGTACCGCCGAGTTGAACCCCTTCTTTGTTGCAAGAGCTTCTGATTGCAAGTTGACGAGTGGTCTGTTCTGCGCTGCCATCCACGTTTCTCTAGGATCGTAGCCAACGTAGGCCCTAGATCCCGGTTTGTGTGGGTTGTAGGTCGTATCGTCGATCCTAGGCCGACCAGTCTCTTCGACCGCATCCACCCTAACCTCGGCACCACCCAGACCAGAATGCACTCCTACAACCCTTGGCGGGGTGTAGACTTCAGCCTTATGAATCCGGACCTTGACCTCTCCTTGGGTAGGCTCTTGGTCGCCCTTGGAAAGCCTCTCGAGGAATAAGCTGGTTGCCTGGAACTGCTCCTTGCTAATCATCGAGTTCCCAATCTCTGCCAAAGTGCCACCGACGGCGATCACGCTAGCTGGTAGTGGTGAGGTCGTATTTCTGTTGAGTGGGCTCTGTTGCCCACGCGTGGCGATGATTCGACCAGGAAGTGGAGGATATGTGAGCATTGTTTGCAAGTTGTTCTTCGGAGTGTACGAGAGGCCAGCGTTCGGGTGAGGGTAGGGTGAAAGGGTTGTAGATGACGGACTCGCGCTAGCCTTCTCATTGGCGAGGAATGCAAGGAAGTTGGCATGCGACGGCTTCTGCGTTTGGCGTTGTGCGACCTGGGCCAGGTTGAGCGACGGATCCAGCTCGTTGACAAAGACAGAAGATCTCCCGAGACCCTGCCTAGCCACCTCCCGCCGCTCCATCTTCCACTGTCTCTGAAGAAACTTCTTGAACTTCGGGCGCTTCGCGCGAATTTTGTCGAGAAACGCCTGGAACTCCACTTCATTCATGGCCTCTAGGTTGGGCACCATCGCCTGCGCGTTCGTAGCGGATAGTCTCCTCGCAGCGCTACTAAAAACCGAGTCGACCTCCCATCGCATTGTTGCATCGCCGCGTCGACTCCATGTCGACTTGGATGCGACATCCGCCCCCGCTCCTCCCTCGTCAAACCTCCTAATCCATTTCCCTTGATTTTGAGCCGTATTCCATTCCGTCTGTTCTTCTGGTGTATCGACGGCCCGGACATTGATCATGGGGTTGTTCCCGCGTGCTGTGGGAGGGAGAGGTCGCTTGAGGCCATAATCGCCACGATGAGCGTATCCAGCATATGTGGTATAGATTTGAGCAATGGAAGGATCAAACGTCGCGAATTTTGATCGTTTGAAGAGTTGAGCGAACTGCGAAGGGCCAGCCGCACTCATCCTGCTGTGGAGAAAAATATGGATTGGTGGGTGCGCGCCAAAAAGCCGAACATAAGGTCAAGCAAACTCCGACAGGCTCCGATGCAGATAAATTTAAAGCTGGACCAGGAATGATTTCCTCTACAACCACGCATTAAATCACCATCCTCGCCGCAGACATCTCGAAGTCTACTTTATAGACGGGAGGATGGTCCAGACGTTTGCGTCAGACTGAATCTTCTCGGCCATGTAAAACAATCTTGACCGAATGTTCCTCCCTCTGGTTGAGGAGCGATGAAGTAGGATCACCTATTGGCACCGAACATTCAACTATCTGACCCAACGCTCTCTTTGGGAGGGTGTGACTACAGCCGTATGCATATGTGAGCGCTTCAATCTGTTCTTACTTGATCACTCTCTCTGCATTGGCCGAAGATGATAAATCTGGTAACATTACTCACCCCCCTGATGGCGCGCCTCAAAGAATGGCGTCGCTCGTACTTGGTACATTGGGAAGGGTCAGCATGAGGAGTTCAAGGCGAGGCCGAGGCTTTTTGCATCCCATCTCTTTTGCTGCACATTCCTCATTTACATCACTCAAGGCTTACCATCCATGCCTTTACAGATCGCCGTGGTTCGTTGGCTCGCTGTAGTATTATCTGTTCGCCCTTAAAAAAGCAGTTCTTGTACCAGTATTCGCGTAACTATGCGAAATCATCACATACAACTTTTGCCTTACGAACCTTGCCACTGTCATGAGAAATTACTCGCGCATCGCACTGCTTCAGAAGAAACGCCTGCAGGCCCACATACGCAAGCTACAAAAGACAAGCATTTCGTACTCTTCCTCCACCACCGTGACCACCGAGTCGCATCCAGAAATGAGCGGTCCAGAAGGCAATCCAACGTCGGATATGCCGACGACAACCACTAGCACCTCATCCTCATTGCCCATATCATCTGAACCACCGAATCGTACACAGTCCTTGGCCAACATACTTGCTGGGGACGTCGGCAATGCAACGCCTGACGAAGGGAATGAGGCGGGTAGTGATGCCATGGATGAGGAGCCAGAGACGGTAGCGAAGGAAGGCTATTGCATCGAGTGCGAAGGTATCTTGAACGTTAGCATTGTATGCTCTATTTAAAGTTTCGCTGATGGGTCACGTCATACAGATCAGCCCGCGGATGTGCTATGCGAGGCCTGCCATGACAACTTTTGCCAGGTCTGCTTCCAGGCGCAGCATCGGAAGGGGAAGCGAAAGGCCCATACCACCAAGCCTTTGGGTTCTCCACCAAGTCCTGAGGTCAAGAACGCCCAACCACCTCAATCGCCTACCACCGTCAACGGCCGGCGCTTCACTGCAGATACGATAATAGATGAGGTATGGGGAATGTTAAGTTGTAACCACCTGCGCTCAACTAATAGACGTGTAGACCGCTTCACATGACATAGACATAGACGAGGCTGCCGAGACCTCTGCTCCAGCGACTCCGCCTGTGTTACCCATTCCTAGTGGGTATCAACCGGCCATTGGATCATCTGTTGGCGACTGGTTCCTCCAACGCGCCCGATATATCCCGCTGCGATTGACTCCAGAGGAGCGCAAGTATTTACGACTCTTGGAAGGAGCCTTGACGGTCTCCGAGTATACAAATAAGGTATATGCTACTCTGTTACATCCTGCAAGCATGATGGCTGATGCAAACAACCGCCTCAGATCGATATCTATTCGTTCTCCACATCCAAACCGAAACGTGTCGTGCAACAGATACGAGAGCTTTGCGCTATAATTGCTGGCCTTCTATTAGCTGGTACGCAATTACTTGGGCCCATCCCAGTGGTGTGCACTGACACACAGTTGTTCGTTCGTTCGCAGCGGACTACAACCTTGGTCAACAATTATTCACTGAACGTAACTTTGAAGCGAACGCCGATTTTTATCAGAGGGTATGCTGCCATGAAATATAACGTACACATAGCCAATCTGCAACCATGAATTGCTCCTTCGATAGATATTCGAGATTGGCCGGAGGCATAAGATTCAGAACCCTGATCGAATGCGCGACAACTACGGGAAACTGATCTACATTGTCAGTAACTGTCTTGTATCCCGCGAGAAGTTCCTGTTGAATCTTTAATGCACTTGAACAGCTCATGGACGCCCAAACCCCCGAAGTGACCGACCTCCTAGGTTTCTCGCTGGTTGATCCTGAGCAGCAGACAGTGAACACCGTATACCAGGCGCTCGAGGAGGCTGGTTGCTTGGATGTTTTAAGTGACGATCTGATCGGCGTTGCTACCATGGAGATTGTGGCGGAGGGCAAGGATCGGAGAGTTGTTCAAAGAGAGATCAAAGCAAAGGAGAAGGCCGTTGAGACTCTCGCAGCCAAGTACAGCGGTGTCAAAACAGGAAGGAACGAAAGATCGTCCAAACCTGAGATCATCCGACAGGTAATATGATGGCCCGGTAAATTGAACTCCTGGAACTGACATGTGACGCACGTAACTTCAGTGCCTCTACAGCATAGGTGACAACCACGCGTTCCTGCGTGTCAACCGCGACCCGTGCGACAAGATGATATCGTATCTCAAACAATACTTCGATCCCACCAAGCCGGAACCCTCCCTGACTATACGCAGTGGCAGAGCCGGTGCCCGACTATCGCATAGCCACGAGAAGCAATACGCCTACGTTCTGCAGAGCTTGACATTATGGAGAGAGATTTTGCACGGTATGTGATACTACTCTAACAGTCCACTTAGCACTCCCTTACGTTCAATCTCCCGATATAGACATGTTTAAGCTGTGGGGTCTGGCGGAGCAAGTAAGCAAGAGCTGGAGCGCTTCTGATATCATTTGCTCATCCCTCGCTGTAGGATCTTCTGTCTTCTACGACCACTTATCGCCTTCGCGACACCGGTCAGGGGCTGCAGCGTGTGCAGGCCTGTCCGAGGACATCTCGAATCATGCATTCGATCCTGAACAAAGCTCAGCAGAATATTGGTAGCTGGGTTGGAAGTTCTGTGGTCCATCTAGGGGATACAGCGGTGCCAAACGCCCTGATGTTCATCGGTTCGTTTGTCCCCTCTTTCCTCATCAACCTCGACCCTGATGTTCCGTATGCCCAGACAAATACTCCCAGATCTACCGGATTTTACTTCCTATCACCAACGTGTTGTCGCAAATCCCCGTGCTTAGTGGGAAGCCCGCTATCAAGAGTTATATTGATAACGAGTTTGGCGGCACCGAGAACTTGATCGTGGAGATCCTGACAGATGTCTTCAGACATGCCTTTGATGGTTCCGGAGCGTGAGTATATTCATACTCTTTGTGATGTACCCAATCAGTAATTGATCGACCTCACTCTGCAGGGACAACTTTTATGATGCTGGTTCATGCATTGACGGACGATTGACGAGCGCGTGGAACTGGTGCTCCTTACTGGAGAAAAAGCGATTCTTTCCGGTCTTCCTCCTGACTGGCTTCGTAGGGTTCGACGGACAATGGGCGTGAGATGACCACACATAATACACGCTCTTTCGCCATTCTCCGTTTGCCGTTTGCGGGTGAAGGCGTTCTAAAGTTTGTCGACGCATGGTTCCAGTAAGCCTCATTTGGAGGACCAATTATGTGTGCCGTAAGAACATCCACGCGCCACGTAAGGAAGAGTATGTAGCACACGGTATAGCATGACTGCGTAACGGCCTGTGGAATAGCATCATGTCCAACACTTTGGGCTTACGGAGGTTTACGGATGTGGCGGCGGGGGTGGCGGGAGTGTGTCTGCGGTCTTCCTCCAGTCCTATCCACAACTTCGATTAGCATCCCTGCCCGAAACGGCGAAACGGCGAAACTTGGACGCCGGATTCTTTGTTTTGTTTGTGGCGTTACGTACCTTGTGCTTGACAGTTCTGAAGTCCTGGACATTGGCCCCAAGATGAACCAAATATTTCCCAAGCCGAGGTAGCTCCGTGTCCTGCATTGATGCCGTTGTATGGCAATCCTTGAACGCATGGATCTTTATGCCTTCACCCGGATTCAGTGCAAAATTGCGTCCCTATACAAAAGCCAGAAAAGCGGCGGGGGCGGATCAGAAGCGGACACAGCGGCAGTACCCAGGCCAAAGGCTCACCAAGTCGTCAACGTGCACGGTATTTGCAGGACCAAATTGCGGGAAACGGGTCCAGATGATCTTCAAGGCTTTCACAGAGTGCTTCTGTTTTGTGGTCTTGCTCTCAGGCGTGGAGAAGACGGTAAACATAGATGTCTTATCAAGGACAAACGCAATCTGGAAAGGTCCACTGCGTCAACATGACGCACTGATTGGCGTCTTGGGCGTCGAAGAAGCAAGCACTGGAAGCAAAGAATCACCTTGTAGTTTCGATCGGACCCGACCATACCCAATTCCACGAGTTTGGTTTCGAGCCAGATCCAGCTGGTTTGTGACCAGATCACGATGTCGTAATATGGGTAGACGGCTTCCATAAAGTCGTGTAAGCCAGGTCGAGCACACTCCGACGGAGGCAATGCTCCTGAAGTGAGCGGTATTGTGTCCACAATGGCTGGAAGAAGCTTATGAGCGCCAAGGAAACATTAACCTTGAGATACACTTACTGTAGTCGATATCGAGTACAAGGAGCTTCTTGCCTGGACGCAGCTGGCTCATCATGTTGATCTATCGAAGAATCACAGGGCGAGTAAGCTACTCCCCCAGGCCAAAAGACGGAGATACCCAGATAATACATTCAATTTTGCAGCCGCTTCGCGTATCTTCCTAACGTTGCGACGATCATTGGCGAAGGCAGCTTCTAAAACGGGATTGGCCGATAGGTCAATATCCCAGTCGCTAAAGACGTCAGGCATGTCCATTTCTAAAAGAGAGGATGATATTAAGATGTATTCTTCTGTGACGGGATAAAATTGCGCGTACCAGAACGCTCCTTGAGCTCTTGGCCCTCAGGGGTGCCGATCAACTGAAATTTCTTCGTAGGTGGAAGCTTGAGGTCCAGACTAGAAAGTGTAGCGTCAAAGCCTGGGAGGGCCGCGCCCTGTGATTGCGCTCACATGGTCACATCATCAGGGGGAAGCTTTCCTTTCACGAGGCCTAAGATCTTCTGTCGCTCGAATGGAACCAACGTAAGTGTCTGAAGTTTCTCCTTCAGGTCGAAAACCCTTAACAGACCACGTTCTCAGTCTACAGGACTGGGGCGTGTTGAGAACTGGACAGTAACTCACCGGTCAGAGTCCGCGAGTTCCACAGCATATTCCTTGCCAGCGTGGGTGAACTTCAAATGGGTCCAGTTCTCCGCTACAGGTTCATCTAAGACGAGTTGGGTAACAGCAAAAGAGGATCCAGCTGCAACGCTATTGCCGTTCATAGACCCATCTGGCAGCTCTCGAGCGTCAACCCTCGGGCGCTTGGGGGTGGAAGGTGTGGACATGAGGTAGGTTTCACGTTAGAGATGAGTCCGTCCACTGGCTTTCCAATGAGATGTAAAGTGCCAACTATAGCCAAGGACGAGCTTGGTTGAACACGTTAATCGTGTGTTGGTTTGTATGAAACGAGGACGCCTGCCCCAGGTAGCGACCGGTCCGAAGGCCCTTTCGGGGTTAACCCTTACCAACCCGCGGCGAAATACAAGTGGTGGACGCGTTGACATCCTTCAAGCCCAATGGCCCAGACACCTCCCTCTGCTCCTCCCCCCGGTCTCGAAGCTCCTTCGACAGTGGCTCCCTCGCTGCCGACGACCTCAGACGGACCGCAACACATCATACGCCTCAACTTTCCCGAGATTGCTGCTCTCGCGCAACATGAACGATACCCCGAGGTCGTAGCTGCTTGCGAGAACTTGGAGATCGCGGTGAGCAATAGTCTTATTCTAGGGTTGAAAGCACACTAAACCTTTCCAATATCATAGGTACCTAATTCCAACGATCTTGCTCGACTCCTTCTGACCGTGCCACTAGTTATCGCTTACCTGATCCTTGACGACATGTAAGCCGATACCCGTGTCTTCTGAGAGTCGAACAGCATTCAACATTGGCTTCGTATCGTGTAGTCCGCCAGCGTACTTTGCTTTGAAGCGACTGCCACCTGGGCTCATTGAGACCCCTCTGCCGCAAGCGCTCTTTAGCCTCCTCGCCTCGGTATCAGAGCGCAAATACCCGAGCGTCTACACCCGTCTCTCATCTGTAGTGACTCTTGCACAAAATGGCTCTGCCGTCGATGCCGAATTGGGGATTCTCATCGTCTCGATGGCTACTACCTTCAAAAGCGAGTACCCGAGACCTTATGATACCCGAAACGAAAGGTTTTGCTAACCATTGGATCTCGGTCTAGCTATATTTCAGAATCGGACTATCGAGCTCCTATCCAGGGCGTATGCGGCGATTCCGGCGTCGCAAGCTACTGTCATGTTGAATATGCCCAAAGACGCCATTATATCGAGTGGGTTTTTATTTCCGTGTAACGTATTCAGCTGAGGGCTTCAGATATGATGCTAAATTCCCCGGGTCATCTAGCCGTGTCTAGCTGGACGTTCGACGCAACCAAAGGGACTTTCCTGCCGTCCGCCCTCCCTCAACGTGGCCTGTCCAGTACGTGATTTATCATTTCGCGCACTGTGAAACCAGACCTGACAATCGTGATGTGCAGATACAAGACCTTCCAAGGTGGAGGTGTTCGAAAACCTCGCATCTGGAGCTGCGTACTTGGAAAGCGCTGCTTGAATGTAGGCCTCGAGTAGACCCTTATTCTTCTTGATTGTCCCACCCAATCGGCCCCGAATCCTTGAGGCACAAAATGAATAGAAGTGAACAATATTTCGATTGATTAGCGAGCGATTGTTTAATACAAAACACGCGATACAAAACCGTCAAGATCACGATGCGCGAATAAGCACATATCATCAGAGGCTGCGGTGCCACACAGGCTGCGTTCTTGGTCTGGTTTCTGGGCCATATTCTCGGTATTGTTTGTGCTTCAGGGACCAGCACCTACTACCCCTTCTGGTCTTCAATACGCTACCCGCAGCATGTTATTTCTCGCACAGAATCAGGCCGAAAATGTAACGGGAAATGATGCAGCGCAGGGATATCTGTTGCCTTCATCAACGGCCAGAAACCAAGCGCCCAAAGCTTCTAGATCTTCCTTGGCTTCGATATCTATACGGGTTTAGGGGCGTTCGAAATTCTGGCAAACTCCAAAAGTCTATTCGCCAAGGCTATCCTAGATCTAGAAAGGGCTGGACCTTACATACAGCGCAATCTCTTGAGCTATATCAGGAACCGATTCAAAATGAGCATAGGGTGACGGTGGCAATTTGACTGGATTAGGCGAAGGTAGTCCGACGCGTAAGCCAGAACACGAAGAGCATTCGAAATATTGACTACACATCAAAGAATCGCATTGATAAACGCCTTCGCAGGGATAATCAGTGGCAATGCCGCCACTAGAATGCCGGAGGGACGTCGCGCCTGCGGTTAACCACCATAATCAAACCCGGTCACAAGCTGCATATTCACACCGACGGAAGGGATACGAGAGCGCGGATCGACAATGCCGCTCTAAGCATCGTCTCCAATGGCAGCTGGGAACTATGTCTATCGTGCGTTGGCGTTGGATTTGAGGCTGCAACATTCTCCTGGTTTCGGTAGCCAAGACTTCACGGTAATATGGAGGCCGCTAGGAGAGTCCACTCTACCTTCTTCATTCCAAGAAGTTGTCACTGTCAAGATCGGTCAGGGCCTTGCCATCGAGATTGCCAAACTCAATGAAGTAGCTAGTTCCTGCTAGTCTACGACGCCAATTTCGAACACGTTCTTATGGACTAGAAGCTTTAGAACGTTGATGTATCGTCGTAGCGATGCATGGCTACATTCCGCCACGAATCGTTTTCTCGACCCGGCCTGCACACCACCAATTTGAATGTGCATAGTAATGGACCCTGCAGGGCTATTATGCACGCCCAATCAAGTGGACATCCGGCAGCCCTAAACAGATGTAATATCAGCAAGTCTCGCTGTTGAGTATTTGGCAGAATCATCACCAAATGGCATACTCTAACTTAGGGAAATTTCTGGCGACGTCTAGAGGAAAAGACTGACATTGAAAATCACAAGTTCGAGTTATCAATTAAAGGACTCGGTCCCTATGAGAGAATGGAACGTAAGCATCTTGTTTCGACCTTCCGACACGGATGCAATATGTCCGATCCCCACGGAGCAGCACAATCACTCCCTCCAACCAGCACAGATTGGCTTTCCGCAGGCCCCGACTAGAAAGTCGGCTTGGACCTACCACCTGGCTCCTTATGTCTTTGGTAAGTCGCCACTCCTGCACGTCATATGCACCAGTTTGGTCTCAATCCACCCCTTTAGGGTATTACGCTCGTGGACCTAAAGTTGCGCTGACAGGGATCGCAACCTGACAAGCTCGACCAAGCATATTTGTGAGTTACTGGATGTACCACGTGATAGATATAGATCTGGTGTACTAAAGGATGTCAGCTGTCTACAGGACCTGGAGAACCTGGACAGACCATGACCAAGGCTGTTCAGGCCGTCCCCGGCGCGTACAAGATTCGTTGAGAATGCCAAGCCGAACACCAAGCATTGACGGGGAAAATTCGGGACGGGGGAGAGTGGCAGGACTAGTTCAATACAAAAAGACAATTGCCATCTCAGCTCCTGTTTTCATTCCATTCTTTCTCGAAGCGTTAAATGAAAGCGTTCCGTATCCCAGTGAGCGCGAATTAGGATACTCTGTCGTGATGGTTTCTGAGACCGCGGGTAGCTCAGGGAAATGATACGCAGGCATGTGGTCTATATTAGAGGGTTGACGAGTGATAATAGAGGGATGAATGAGTGGAACTAGAATCGATAAATCGGTCGGTCCTTGTACTCCTCTCCCAGGCTGTAATGTTCACATCACTCCCGCCAATGATACTAATCGGCATCAGATGCTTATAAAATGTATGTCATCAACACGCCGGGTGGAAGCGGTGCATGAAGCCCTTAAACCACCTAGCTGGCGCTATGAACAGACAATTGACCATTTCATGAAACTAGACCAGCAGCGATGTGCTTGTCCTATTTTGGCAATAGATTTTTTGTTCATGTAACCGGCAACCGGCTTGCGGTCTGGCCAAAGGAGAGTTTGAATCTAATGTAGAGACGTATGGTCGTGGCATCCTTTGTCCCTTTCTGCGGGGTGAGCCATACACAAGTAGGGCATCGCTGCACTTCGGCCGGGAGTCGATAAGCCACAGATACCGCTGCCGTTCCGTGCGACCACACCAGGAGTTCTCCGAGCAACTAACCGGGTAAGATCAGGGGTAAATCGTGTCTATCCAGGTGGCGCCTCGATTCCTCGCCCTAAGCACCTTCTGAGGGTGCAGCCGTCGTGAAGGCGGCCAAGCTAGGGCTTGGTCCCACACAGGCACTGTTTTGTCTCCAGTAGCCGGCGGGATCCGGGTGCCGTCTCTCTGATATGGCCCGGATGTTCCGGTTTGCAGAGAGACCCTTGTGTGCACATATACACTTGAGACAATGCGTGCCTTCGACTGTGCAATTGCGCATGCCCAGTCTGAGGTTGGTCTGCCGGGAGCGGTACCTCACAGGCCCTCGGTTCCATCACTGGTGACCGCTCTTGTTTGCTTGCATCATAAAGGCAAAACAGGGAACAATTGTGGATGATATGTTGATTAACGGTGCAAAACAATATGAAACTGACGTGGATAGCAATGCGCGAATAAGTAAATGCGGTGTGAAATAGCCCCAAAGCAAGAAACCATACAAGACTACCGTCTCTTGAGGTCTGTTTTCTCTAGCATATCCTTCGCTTCGTTGATTTTGCTTGCAAGGTATGGTGATCCTCCGCGATCAGGGTGGTTAGCGATCATAATCTGCCTATGGGCATCCTTGATCTGATTTTTCATCTGGGGGCCGTCTCTGATAAGTAGGCAAAGAAAGTTAGCTGCAATCCCAAGGGAGAGTCTAGCGACACAAGGAAACCTACTTCAGACCGAGAACGGCAATAGCCTCTCTCCGATCCATCTTTGCTCGGAATCCTCCCTTGGCCCATTGCTCATGAGCGGCATTGGCTCCTATCCGAAGCCCATTCTTGAGGATGTGTCGTCCCGCGAGAGCAGCTGCCAATGCTCCGACTCCCACAATTATTGGTGTTGCCATAATATCAAAATAGATCCGAAGGGTAGTGAACTACAATCGTTGATCAGTAAGTATTTTCATTCAAGCTCGAAGCGAGTGGGCGTACCTGAGGAGGATGTGAGTGGTGGTGTCGTGAAAGATTTTGGGTGGGATTAGTAAGGAAAAGCGGAGATGGGGACTCTTAAGACGCCGTTGTTCCTAATTTACTCGCCTGGCTTTTTTGCGACTACCAAATAGACTCAAGACCCCTTTGGGTGATGTTTAACCAGGCTTGGGGGGATTCGCGCAGCCTCCCATGCATATCTGCCTCGCTTTCTGGCCTTCAATACATTGCTGGCAGAAGTTTGCTTCTAGCTCGATACTAAACGCCACAAACATAATACGGAGAAAGAAGGGTCTCATGGAATCATCGCCATTATTGTAGTGCCAGAAACTAAGCGCTCAAGCTTCTAGATCCTCCTCGGCTTTGATATCGTACCAGAACAAGGGGCCCGAGATGTTCAAGATTGGGCTAAGCTGCAAACGCCAATTCTCTACGGCCATCCTAGATCAAGACAAAGGGGGGAGGGGAGGTGCACTTACTAAGGTGGCTTGACACAGAGGGGCCGATTAGGTTGACGTGGATCTGTCACTGGTGCTCAGCTGATTAGCCTGTGTGCATCTGCGGATGCATTTTCGTGGCGGCAATGACATGGACATGACAACAGTGGCGCATATTGACCGCGTGGACGTTTTATGCGCTTGGCAGAAAGTGAGAGATGATTGATTATGTGGCTCGCGATTTTGTACGGTGAAAAGCGGTGCCATCCCAGGATTTTGGCAGCCAAATCCTCCAAATACAAATAGACTCGACTTGTATTTCTCCGAAGTGCTGGCTACCCATTGAGCCCTCGAAGATTTGAAGGACACGTTCCCCGGAACTTGGTGGGAAGACACTTCATACACGGTCTGGTACTCATTCTCATCCTCAGAGGCAGGGGCGATCCAAGGATTCAGTACCTCGTTTCATCAGAGCAAGGGTCGAAGCAGGGTAGATATCGAAAGTTCTTCCATTTGGCCATCTATCTCCCTTACTACCCCACTCAAACGTTTCCCTGTCACCCACCCACGAATCGGGCACAAAAATGAAGCGTATACGGGAGCCTCGGCACGCAGATCAACAGAAAATGAGAAGATGTCCAATTGCATTTACAATCAAGCGGCATGGATTGAGGTAAGGCTATGCATATGCCAACCTTGCTCGTTTCGTCTCCGCAGGCGGGCAAACGCCGAAGCTAGCCTCTCTCGACCTATCTCTTTTTAGACGATGGTGGAGGCGGCAGCAGAGGCACTCCTCCAGAGCTGCTGCCACCTCCCAGCAGATTCCCACCCTGTTTCTTCTTCGGAGGCGTCGCCGCTGCAGAACCACCAGGGATGGCGATAGAGCCGAGAGTCTGTCCCTCCTTCAGGGAGAAATCCTTCCGAACGGCCGGAAGATGTGGTGACACCTTCGGTTCGCCCGAGTCGTCGGATGCTTCTTGGTTCAGTGTCGCCTTTTGTCGCCTGCGATTGATTGCGAGATTTGGCCAGGATCGGATTGTTAGCCCAAGGTCGACCAAAGACCGCATTTCGGAAATAAAACATACTTTGTATAGTCTTGCAGGGCTACGTCTGAGAGTTGTGTATAGAAAAGAAGAAAACGAGGGCGTCGGTGTCAATGGCGAATATATCGCATGTGATAAGTGGGCAGGAGGCAGGAATGCAGGGTTGAAATGAATGTGAGAGGAGCTACCAAAAGGAGCTCAAGACTGGACTTCACTCACTAAAGTCAAATGCTATAGATTCGAGAATAGAAGCAGATCAGACTTCAGTCGAGTCATTATTGATGAGAAGGGAATGCGCGCAGTCGCTTGGTTGGTGCTCACCTTCCGTTCTCTCAGCGAAGCCGATGCCAATGTAGGCCTTCTTCCCAGAGTCCTCCACCCTCAGAACGAAATAGCGAGATGAATCAAGAACTGGCTCGACGGCTGTGCCTGTGACATCGTAAGGGCTTTGCGCGAAAACTGTTCTTTTCGTGAAGATTGATTAACCGGTTGTTGAGAGTTTCGAAGATGGCTGGTCAGAAGCTACGCTTCGTTTTGCCAAGAAAGCCACAGGGTTATGAGCGCAGTACTAACCATCGCCTACGAGGATGGGGCATGGCGCGAGTAAAGGGGTAAGTTGATGTTGAATTCATGGTTAGCGTGGATGTTCGCGTGGGTGCCATCTGAACACTGCCAGACCGACCTGTAGATGGATCCTCCAGCCGAATTGTGCATTTAGACGTCTCCAATATCCTCATGCGCCCTTTCCAAAGAGGATTTGATAAGTCCCCCCACCCCTCTGCTCGATATCCAGCATTTGAAGAGCGCGGTGGCACTTTGTAAACTGCGGCATGATGTTAAGATCGCTGAGTTGATCGATCGACTCGGGCGGTGACTCCAATGACGATACAATTACTTACCCATTACTTCACGACATACGTAGAGCACAGACTCGATCTCATCGTCCATGGGTTCAGAGGATCACGGGGAAGTGGAAGGCTAAGAAAAGCCACACGCTCGATACGGACTTTAGTCGCTTTAAGTCGCCGAACCACTTATTGCATATTGAGGCCGAGTATCGCTTCCCATCGAGGCTTGGGCTCACTGCGTGCGATTTGTGTACATCGTATTACTAGCAATTCAATTGTCATTCTAGCAGGATACCCACTCCACTCCCGTTCTCTAGCCAGAAGTCTATCTCCTTTCGTCCGTCGGCCTCAACGTCCATCTCCCTTACTACCGCATGCTTGGATATGTGACCCAAATCGTTGGGAGAGGGGTGCAAGATTGCGAATAACCTGGCTGAGGTGCTCCGACCTGGTGTTATCTTGAGGGCCTTCAGGGCCTTGATTCGGAGGGTTTTTAAAATCATGGATGGAAGCACCTTGATGATTGTGGCTGGCTTATCGGATGATGCGAGGCTAGAGGTCGCGAAATCGCGAGGTGGGGGGGATGCAAGGAGATGCACGTAGAGTTCTGTTTAACATCCCGATCAGGTACGGGAAGTGAGGCGGTCATTGGCATGCGCATCAGGTATGGCAAGAACACTGCCCACCAATCAAACGACTGTTGAGGTTGTCTGGACCTGATGGAAGCTCTGCTTCCGGGGCACCGTGTTCTGTAATGTGGTGTCTAGTTTAAACAAAAGGGCAGGCAGGGGCTGGGTTATTGGCTCAGAGGCTCACGGGAGCATAACAGAAGCCATCTTGGGTGCTCCTTAATGCGAGCTTCTTCCGAAGCACAGGATTTCGTAATGGATGAAAGGTAGAAAAGCTCCGAGTCACGCCTCTCACTCGATGTAACCTATGGTTTCGGGGGTGAGCCGGACGATTGGATAGTATGAGGCAATGCCACCCACTGAGGACCCATTCCAGACGGTAAGTACCGGAAGACGTGCGATCATCAGAGCCCGGGAGTTTCCAGCATTTTCTATATGAGACACAGGAATTAGTGTTCTGGGACGGTGGTAAAGTGACTGCTGAGAAGTGCTTGCTCTCAACGATGGGTGTTCCCTGAATACTGAGGCTCTTTAACCCTGGCAGCCAAGCTGATAGAGAATCAATGCTGCTCCACGCATGGATATTGTTTCTGATCAACGAAAGGTATTCAAGATTACAGGCCGCAAGAAGGTCGGATGCACTGGGCCACGTGATATCAATAATGGCATTGTCCGTAAGGATGAGGTTCTTTAATCTACGGAACGAAGTAGAAGAGGCGTTTAGCATGGTAGACCCATAAAATCCATGACACTCACGCATTGAGGGCCCGTGCTGTCCGTAGAAGGTCCTCTAATCTCAAGATCCTGTTAGATTCCAGGTTCAGTGTCTCCAATCGCATAAATGCGTGAGCAGCAGATGGCCATCCCAGGGATTCGAGCCCACATGATCCAATTTCAAGGTGCTTCAGTAGGGGGAAGACGCTGCCCAAGACGTAGACCTGTGAGGGTTAGCGGCGCGTGGGATCACCGAAATGAACTCCAGACGAGTCTACCTGTGCCACTGAAATGCCTGTATTATTCAGTTGAAGCTCCTCCAATCTAACGGTCCCTTGGTACTGCCGCAATTGCCCTTCCACAAATATTAATCGATTGTCACTGTCATGAGGGAAGCATGAGTGGAGAGTGTATGGGGGATGCCGCACTGCCTAACCTAAACTTACTTGAGAGAAAGAGACTTCAGCCGAGGTAGCTGCTGCACAATCAGTAGCACATCACTCCACCACGAAATGAGAGTTCGCGAGAGATCTAGCGTCTCAATTTCTGTTGACTCGAGAGCGTAAAATTAAGGCCCCACGACAGGCAACGGCAGAGTCACTCACGCAGAGACTTATTGGCAATTTCACCTGGTTCACCTGGACCACATACTTCATTCCCATCCAGGCTCACTACACGAAGACGTTCGATATCTGATAGCCTGCTTCGCACGCTAGCTAGGCGAGGGGCCTCCACTTTAATCGCACCGGCACTGGACCCCAAGATAACTTCCTCAGTATCACCTACGTCTTCTTTTGCGTCGACATATTTGGCTTTTAATGCTGCTAGAAAGGGTTGCCCATAGGTCAAATTCGTAGCAGATGGTCGAATGAATGAAGCGGGATTGCCTGAGGCCCTGAGAAATCCCCAGACGCGTCACTTTAAGCTCTCGGCGCGTCATAAGCAATATCCACATACACGCAGGGGAAGTATCGAATGCCATCTTTGGAACCATCGTGCTTGCCTCGTGTGGGGTTGTCCCACTCTATGCCGAGCCAGTCGCCCGAATGGCCCGCGACAGTGCCGATAAATCTTATAGTCCCAATATCTGATAAAATAGCGACCCGTTGGTTTATGGTCGGTGGCATGGCCAGTCGTTGTAGCTCAATCGCGAATCCTGGATTGAGGTGTGGGTTTGCGGTCGATGTCGATTGTGTCGAGTATAACCGTGTGATCCACTCAATCCAATCTGGCCTAAGGACGAGAAATCTGACAGCATAACAAGCTTTCCTCATTCCACCGTCAAAATTGTCATTGATTTGCGGATCAGGACTAGTGTCGCTCCCCCTTTCCTCATGATACACCGGGCCTTGCGTTCCATGCCGCCAAGAATAGCGGTGGCTTGTCAGCCTCGTGTGGGCAGCACGCCTCAATCGCGTCTATCAACCATAACACGACAGCTGTCTTCATCAGCTCCGGCCGATTCGGCTTCTGGAACCTCCAGAAGTTCCCACCAGACCCACGATGGATCGGTAGGTTCAACCTTTCGTGCTCTGGACTTGGAACTTGCCATCCCTGCGCGCCCCAGGCTCTAGCTCATGTCATCGTATACTTCCCAACAGGACACCGTGCTCTTCCAATCAGAATTAAATAGCCGGACATACGTACTCAATCGACCTCGGCAAAGGAATGCATTGGACATTGGCATGATCGAGTCGCTAAGAAGCAAAATTCAGGCATGTCCCGTCAACTGCCAGCATTACGCATTCGGATCTTTAATCATCGTTATTTTCTCTTATCATGGATTGACAGGAGTGGGAGAGTTCACCTCGTTGCCATATTATTATCGGGACCGGTAACGGCGGAACGTTTTGCGCCGGTAAGTTCTAATTCTGCCGCGAGAGAAGCCTGTCGCTCTATCTGTGTTGGATTGAGACTCAACGTGACTCGGTCCTTCTACTTTGAAATTATCTAGGTGGCGATGTTAAAAGTGAGAAGGTTTCAAGTCTTGCCACTCGTGTGGGTGAGGAATTTACGCGACCCTGCGCCTTACCTTATAGCTATCGTACAAAATCTCGCGAAAGGAGACTCGAGTGCCGGCATCACGTTCTTCAAAGAAGAGTAAGCGCTCGTCACATGTCTTCGGTGCCTAGTGTAGCCCTTCTCAAGGCCATCATTCATTTGATAGGTTTGAGCTCGACTACGCTCTAGCTTCACTCAAGACACCTTACGTCGCGATCCTGGATGGCATCACAAGTAAGTCTTTTTCACGCAACCGTGACCTGACCAAATGCTCATCTGCCGTTACTTTATTACTTTATCAGTGGGTGGAGGGGTGGGACTATCGATAAATGCTATGTTCCGAGTGGCAACTGAGAGGACGGTATTTGCCATGCCGGAAACAAAGATTGGTTACAGTGTGCGCCTCGAGCGCTAGTTTCACCCATCTCTATCATGTGCGCAGGAGAAATGGCTCAACTGAATGGTGGTCTTTGATTCTTCAGCCCGATGTTGGTGCGAGCTTCTTCTTACCCCGGTTAGATGGTGCGCTCGGTCGATACCTCGGCCTCACAGGAGAGACTCTCACAGGACGAGAAGTCTTGTAAGCCTCATGCGCCACCTTATGACGTGACTCCCGAGGCCTTTCGCTGATTGTCAACTTGCGTTTTTTTTTTCCTGATTCGGTATATAATCAACCGGGTAAATAGCGAGGCGGGAGTGGCCACTCATTTCGTCTCAAGTCATAGGCTTCCTCAGCTTCTCGATCGACTGACCTCCCTCGACTCGCCAACGCCCGAGACCATCAACAACACGCTCGAAGAGTTCCACTCAGAACGCCTGCCAGAAGAACCTGAGTCCAAGGTGGTCACGGGGTCAGGCCGTACCGCGATTGATCGCGCCTTCGGTAGCGATAGCGTCGAGGGAATTTTCAAGGATTTGGAGAAAATGCAGAACGATAGCTCGGCCAGCGAGGAGTCGGCCGCATGGGCGAGCAAAGCGCTCGCGACACTAAACGAGCGTAGCCCCACCAGCCTCCATGTCGCGTTCGAAGCACTCAAACGAGGAAGGAAGACGACGCTCGCACAAGCGCTCGGCGTCGAGCTCGGCATCGCTACGGCGTTCTGCGTAGGTCCCGTTCCTCACATGCCCGATTGGTCATTTTGAGGGCCTGTCCATTCGCTGATGCAACGGCCACACTTTTTACCCCACCCACGGCGTTTTTACAGACCGGAGCTAGCCGGGACTTTATCACCGGGGTCAGCGCGCTGTTGATTAATAAACAGGGGGGACGACCAGCATGGGATCCAAGCGAGATTAAGGACGTGAAACAGAGCGACGTTGTCGACAAATTCTTTTCGGCCAGTTCACCCTTCTTCAAGAATTTACCGACGACCTCGTTCACGGCGCCCGAAGCCGGGGATGGTCCTGGCGTCGTTACGGAGACAGATCCGCTGCGCTTCTCGTTGCCGTCCGAGGAGGAGATCGGGCGCCTGGTGAGAGGGGAGCATCCTTCGAGTTCGGACACATCGTTGGACCTGCCCGAACTATTGGAACGGTCGAGGGAGTTGTATGGTAAAGCTGGTGTAGAAGCGAAAGTGAAGGACGTCGTGGCGAGGCGATGCGAGGTGGTGGCCAAGACAGACAATCAGGAACAATATTTGCGTTGGAAGCATTGATTGAATACACATCCACGTATCTCTTTCCAACACTCCCATGTGCATTGTTTGGGCCTTAGTTGCTTGGCAAACACATTTTTACCACTGTCTTGGGTGGGGTGCGTGTTCTCTCGGTTTAGATCTCGCCGCTCTCGGTGATAATAGATTAAGGCGTGACGACTCCGGTGATTCCTTGGTGTTCGCCGCATATACCTTCGCAGTGGTCGTTTCAAATCTTCGGCATTGGGCATAGTGTTTACAGTTGCCAGGCTATTTCCGACCTCTGAACTATAGTTATCGCAATCGCAGCTTTACGCACCGCCCCCCTTTTCTTCCGCAGTTATACAATCCATTGAATTACTGTGCACCATTGTGAAAGATTCGGTAAACTGCTACTTCTGACATAGATGGTATGACGTGGTGGTATGACAGATCCGTCGGTGGAGGCTGTTCTCTCGCGAAGGCCTAGGAATCCCGAAATAATCTGAGTGTGAAATCACAACATGAACGTCAGATGCACCCCCCAAAAATTTTATGTATAGAAAGAAAACGAAACTGCACAATTCGGGAGCAGGGGGAGTCATATAGCCAAGATGATTTGGAATTCTCCATGTGGACGTCTCCCAAGCGGTTAGTGCAGGCCCGCCGTATGCCAAGACAGAGACAGAGGTCGTCCCCCGCGGTCAATTAGGCATTGCATCATCCGGGCCGCGGCTGTGATAGCCATCATGCCAAAGACGCCACAAGGAGAGGTGGATTTGATCTCCTTGAGGGCCTGACAGGAGTGGTCAGGGTTTTGGTTCCTTCGTCCCTTTGTCCCCCCTCAGTTCAGTCGAAATCAATCGATTGTCCCACCCATGTGTTCCAACTCAGAGATTAGGCATAGGGTCATCCTCCCTAAAACCTCCGGGGTGCCTCGAAGCGGAGTGTGGCACATTGAGGACCCTTCTTTTTTGGTGTGGACGCTGCGGCATGCGAAGGGCGCTATATTAGGGGGTCTAGCATCACGGCGGGAGGTCTGGTGCTTTCGGAGATCGCATGGCCGCACAGTTATTGTATCAATCGACCCTGAAAAGTCCGTGAATTGATTTTTAGATTTTGGATATGAATGATGGGGAGGCGGTCATCGAAGCCGCCGATTCAAGCGCTGGTGGGTCATGTTTTAAGTGGCTGGTTCAGCGATGCACTACTTCATGGATCGAAACGCAGAAAAGTCAAAGGCGACGCAATCGGTGATGGGATGGAGGGTGGAAGTTAGCGGTGGGGAGGGGGGAGCCATGTGTTGGTTTCATCGCCAATCGGGAGATCCCAAACGACATTTCCCAAAGCGAGCTCGAACGCGATTAGTTGATAGGGCACGGCGAACGGGAGACGCCCGGCCCGGGATTAAATAACTTCCTGACGCCAGCGCTTTTCTTGGTCAATGAGAGTTGCGCCTGTCTGTGTGTGTCAATTGTTTCGAAAAGGTCTCGAGACCAAGGTGGACCGCGTGTAACCAATATCAAAACATTGACGTTATGCGAAGGTGGCTTGGATTGGGTGTACAGGAAAGGCAAGCCCGGAGCTACGGTGTAGGTATGGTATGGATTCTCGGTGCCAGCGAAGCTGCGAAGGCCAGCCAAGTGAGGCCAGATGTCGGGTGGACCTGGGGGGGTTCCAAGGGAGCAGGCTATCATCAGTACGATCCACGCGATCGAGGCTTGAAGAGGCAACTGGTACCACATCGAAAGATGGCTCTCTTGCAGTAATTGGAGCTTCTCTTGGCAGAACATGAGCTGGGAGCTGCGTATAGCTGTGCTCTTTCTTTCGGAAGATAGACAATCGAAGACACCGAGCACGCCAGCCCTGATAGCTATAAGGGGTAAGAGGATAGCAGCGAGGCGAATACACCTTCATGCCACGGTCCGGGAGAACGTTTGAGTGGGCGATCGTGATGATGTAGGCTGGGCGTGCCTTGCAGAATCGGCAACGGGAAGTGTTAACAGGCCGCGTGAAAGGATAACCATGATTACAGGCCGGTGTCTGAGTCATCTGAGGTCGGGGAGGGTGAAGCAAGGCCATTCGAGGCGAACTCGACTTGAAGTAGAAGGAATCACCCAAAACATAGCGTGAGGATAAGTTGAAAGATCCGGTCCAAATCTGAATGTGTGAAACGTATCTCGCAGTCCAGATTGCAAGATTTGGTCCTTTTCGACACGCGGTATGGCGCCAATCTCTTCTGAGTCTAGCTCAAATTTGGCGTCGACCCAGTTTGGTCACTCGGAACTCGGCCCAAAACGTTGCTCCCTTAGCTACCCACGACAATCCCTTACGACCCAAGGATTCGGCCTGTAGTGCCCACTGCTTTGGTTGGTTACGGGTGCCGAATAGAAAATTCAGAGAGCGATGCCTCAAGCTGGCTCATTCTCTTTGTGTTTCTTCTGTTTTCACCCAGCCCACTCAACTCACCCTCAGCCTCCATTATATCCCTCACCTATCCTCATTCTTAAAAGCCCATCAACTCCTCGCTTACTTCCCTCCCCATCTTACCCCTTCCTTCCCTACCTAACCCCTCCCTACCCAGCAACATGTCCTCATCCTCGACCATCTTCTTACCCATGTGGTTCATCTCTACCTGCTATCGCGTATTGGCCACCATCTACTCTCGTATCTTCCTTCGACACCATGTTCCGATCCTCAAGCTCGAGGACATGATCGAACCAGAGCTCGACTATGAGAAGCCCGTAAGTCACCGTCATACAACTCTCCATATTGCGCGCGTCTAACTCACATTACTCCCTTCTAGTACCATCATGCAACTTATCTTGACCCAGTAACTGGCGCCTTCCCCAGTTCTCCATTGCCGCATCTTCCTGCTCCCTTTGATAAATTTGAGGCTCTTCTCGACCTTGTGAACCGTCCGGACGGCCCATTGAGCCTCGGAGAGGATCCGAGTGAGGCCGCGGTAGCACGTCGAGCTTCTGGTGCCCAATGGCGCAGTCAAGTCCAAGCTGTGAGTGCAGTGTCGGTTCGTCGATCATTCATCGCTTCTTCATACTGACTCGCTTTCGCATTCTTTCAGCTTCCTGTCTGGGATCTCTCTAAACTCAAGGGCGACAAAGCTGTCCTTCAACGAGCGCACGCTGTCCTCGCATGGCTGGTTCACTTCTACGTGCATTCCACTCCGCCTCCTCCCAACAAGGTCATCACTGTTCCCGCTACTCTTGCTCAGCCACTCGTTCGTGAGTACATGATCGAATTTCAAATTTCAAATAGCAAGTATTAACGCGTCATCTCATTCAATTAGAGGTATCACGTTGGCTCCAAATTGCTCCCGTCCTCACCTACGCAGATACCGTCCTATGGAACTTCGAGCTTTCCGACATAAACAAGCCCTTCTCACCCAACAACATGACTTTTACAAGTCTATTCAATAAAGGTACCGCCGCGGACGTAGACGAGAGCGAATTCTACCGGTGTTGCGCGTGGATCGAACAGCGTGGCTTCGACTGCACGAAACTCATCACGAACCTGATCACCGATATCGAAGCGCCTTCGAACTTGAAGGAGACCGACCCTTCGGCCTACGAGTCTCTTATCGCGGAACATCTCTTGGGACTCGCACCCGTCGTCAACGACCTTACGGATATCCTCATGTCCGTCAAGAACGCATGTCGGCCGAACACCTTCTATTCATCGATTCGACCTTGGTATCGCGGGAGCGACTCCGAAGGGAACGGGCTACGATGGGTGTACGAAGGCGTCGAGGGATCCGAATCGCTCGAGCTCAGTGGCCCATCTGCCGGGCAAACTTCGACCTTCCACGTCCTCGACGCGTTACTCGGTGTGGAGCACAACGATAGGAGCAAACCCTTCATGAAGCGGATGCTCGAGTACATGCCTTCGGAACAACGCACGCTCCTCCGCCACCTTCATCACCACTCGCATCAGATACGCGACATGGTCAAGAGTTCGGAACCCGTACGCATCGCCTACAACTCCGTCTTGGAGGCCATGACCAAGTTCAGGACTGATCACCTTCAAGTCGCGGTACGCTACGTCGTCTCGCCCAAGGACAAGTGCCCGATGTCTGGTATGACCGTGGCTATGGCGGCCGGCAAGGAATGCCCCGTAGGCGTGAAGTCGCGCGGTACTGGAGGGAATGAGGTGTCGACGGTGTTGAAGGGATCCCGCGACTCGACGAAGAGCATGCGCGTCTGAACTATCGACGGCGCTCCGTCCCTCTCTTGGTCCATGGAGATCCCCGCTGATTTGATTCTAGATATGCTTTCCTATCGACACTTTACCCTTTCGTTCATCGCGGATCAACATCTGCTTCCTCCAATCTTCCGACTTCGTTCCCGTCCTCTTCAATTTATTGGTGGACTTTCTTTCATCCCCACATGTTATTGCTTTAACCGCATCAATCCTCCTATAATGCTCCCTTTTCCACGTTTTTCCTTCATCACCTCGCATGGCTCTAGTACACGCTATTATTCCTTGTCGTTACCTCGCTCCTCCTTGTCATCAACTTGCTGTCCAAGTCTTGCTACTCTGTACATATCCTCCCCCAGCCTTATCTTGCTGTGTTTTGATAACAAATGAATGAAGAACTTGCGAACAAAAAACACCCTGTTTATCAATTGCGCTTTGGTGCCGCAGCGAGGTAACGATGGCGCTCTTGCCGAACGTCACGACGCGCTTCCTCAATTGAATTGTCGGATCGCGTCAAAAACAGACCTGGCTTGTTTACACCACGCGTTGTTGTCGAAGAGAAAGAGAACGCAGCGCCCCGGGGAGAAGGATCCAGCCCGATTCCAAGCAACATGGGGTTGTGGGAAGGGCCTTCACGCGACCGCGTTCAATTGACTACCCTAAAAGGACCTAATTGACTACAGATGATGTGACACACCATGTTATCATCGTCCTGGAAACTCTGACTTGTCTTCTCTGCGCTAAAATTCCACGTGCAAGTTGCTCTCTATATTGAATGTAACCTGCTGAGGGCCTGTCGCTCTTTGATCGGCTCTCGGTGCTAGGCAAAAAGGCCAAGTTAGGCGCGCGCTATTTATTCGTGCGCTTGACAACACAACGGGTCGACACCCCACCCCCTTGTACCTTTGTGTAATCTTTTTTATTTTATTTACTCTTTCATTCATTATGTCCCCGGACTTCGTCTAAATCCGGTGGGTGGGTTGAGTAGATGGGGATAAAGGGATTCGTGTTGAAAAACTGTTGGGTGCAATCCGTGGGTAGGGCGGGTGGCACGGCACGGGGATTGGACCGATTTTTTGTTTCCCTTCTTTTCGGCCGGTGTGGGTCGTCTGATCATGTGGGACAGACCTGTGAATACGTATCCTTCAACATCATTATGAAACGCGTTTATCTCAACTATCTCTCTTTCAATGGGCTCGCGCGCACACGGTACTCTCCTTCCGGGATGGATCGGCTTTGTGTTTCGGTTCGGTTTTGCGAACCTCTTTGGGAAAACCTTCAATTACGCGAAACCTCTGACGGAAGAGCTTGCCACCCAACCCTCGCCACTCAAGCTCATTCAGGTCCCAAATGGCAGTTCCCGGCTTGGTCGATTCGTAACAAAAGGCGGAGATGATTGATTCGCACTGACTGCGCAACTCGACACGATGATCTTCATCCGTTCCGGAAGGTGGCGGTGGCCGAATGTTCCATTCCTTCACATGCCTTTGGGGCCTTTGGGGACCTTTGAATTTTTTTTTTCAAATTCGGGTCCGATTGTTCGTTTCGTTTAAGCCCCCGAAAACAAGTAACCCTTGGTGGAGACTCGTGGCACATGGTAGGATACATCATCAGGCTCAAAGATACCTCATTTTGACGGATAAAAGAACCACGGGAAAACGAGCTTTGGAAAAAAGAAAATCAATTCGCTTTGCAACGTTTGGTCAATATACAAGATATTGCAGACTATTTGACTTTTGCGGGGATCTTGCATCTTTGCGGCGAGTGAGACATCTCTCAAGTGAGCATCGTTAAATGATAGAGCAAGTTTTTCATTGAGCACTGACGCATGGCGACGACTGGGTCGTTCTGTGTTATAGCCCGGAAACACAAAGCGATATCTGCAAGGAAGCACCCAACCACTCGCCTCAATTGCCCGTTCAAGTCAAGTTCATGGGCCCTCGACATGGAATCATTCCCACACCCGAACCCGCGCGTCGAATATGACGAAATTGGTGATGATGACTTGGGAGACTGGGACCGCGACAACGCCAAGTTTTTTTTCTTTGAGGGCGGCCCCATTGGCAGAGTATGGCCTGACAACCGACAGATCAGAGCTGATCATCATTCAGCACAGCTTTTTTGGACATGCCTCAAGGCATGTCCATTGTCCTGCCCTTTGACTCCTTGCCCCATTCATATCATTCACAGGCGACCACACCCGTGGTCTTCATTCCAACCTCGAGCCGTCAAGCAACACTCCATTCTGTGGGTAAAGTTGAGGCGATCCCACGTATTACGCCTTAATGGGGGGGCTTCTTGGACTGAACAGAGCCTTTGGTTCGGCTGTCGAGTTCATTCAGACCGTATCTCACCGGGGGTTCCGCGGTTGTTGCCACTCGACTCGACGTTTTTTGGACAGCTTTGCGCATCGCATGTTCGGTGACTGTTAGAGGATCCCCAGATGCGGCATATCCGGCCCGTTGTTCTTCGAAAACAGGCGTTGGCGTCACCAATTGGAAAGTTCGTTCAGATCTCAGTTGGCTCACGTGCTTCAATTTATTTGTATGCTTAAATCTTAAACTCCCTATCTTTGAACCGATCGTTATTTCGTTAACACGCGAAGGTCTGATCTGAAGTTCTCGATATCGACGTTCGTATTGCCATCGATACACGTTGCATTGGCTCTCCAGGGCTTAATTGAGGGTTAGGTGTCCACTTCACGCAGCTGAAAATTTGTGCTAATATAGAAATTGCAGGTGTTAATAGGTCTTAGGTGCCATCTGGGGGGGTTCGGAGGCACGTTGCCTTCCCTCGACACCTCGCAGACCACGACATTGCTCTACAAGCCGGCCATGACACCCTCGCGATTCACTTGAAAGGCCGGATAGCATCGAGCAGGGGGCCGAGGGCTGCCCTCGAACCCCGTATATGCGGCTGCGAACCCGAGCACCCCACACTTGTCACAATCTGTCTAGTTTGGCCTGGCGGTGAGGTTGATAGGTGAGAGTTAGAATTACTCAATCCCGTGCCAACGAGCTGTTTCTTTCAGATCGCCTAATCTTATCCAACAAACATAGATGCACAGATCCCAAATCCTCGAACACCCAGGTGCGCGTGTCCTGCCTCGTCAAATTTCGCCCGGGACCGGGAGAGTCTCACTTGGGGCCTGCTTATATCGTCATTTTTCATTTCATACCCTCTATCCTAAGGATCCTACGGAACGGAGCCATGCACATGGAATCCAGCCAGGTGACTGCAAGTCCCGATTTAACGCGTTTCACCTGCCTTCCGCAGTTCGGACGACGTGCTTCTAACCGCTTTTAGTCCGAATGATATCATCGCATGGGATGGAGGCAAGGCTCGGCCTTCACATCCAAGACTCGCGGAACAAGGGACGAGGAACCAAGGAAAGAGAAGACGACAGAGAAGAAAAGTGTAAATCAACATGGGCCGCTTTGCCAAAACGTCATCCAAGCTGGCATTGATTTTTTTCTGTGCTGATTTGGGACCAAATCTTCTGACGGGCTCAAAGAATGACCTCGCGAAGACTAGAAGGAAGACGCTCCATGATACCCTGACCACATTCTGGGGGGCGGGGAAGTGTTAGTTGATGACGAGAATCGAGGTCTTGCTTGCTTCGCCTTCAAGGTGGGCAGCCTCCACCAGCAAGGCCGGCCCGTAAGGGGGTTGAAGATACGATGGGGCGGGCCCGCAAGGTGGAAAGACGCCACTTTACTGTCAACCTCGTTACGATAGTGGGGTCGGCATCTCAGCAACGTCAAAATAACACGAGATTTCCAAATCCAAAGGCAAAATAACATGCTGTTCGTAACTGGGGCACCACATGAAACAGAGGAAAGGATGAATACAGAGGCTACAGCGCACCAGCCTAGACTTGGTACTGCTTGATCGTCTCCAGTAGGAAATTTCCCTCGGTCTTGTATTCGAGTGGCCAAATCTTGTTCACCCCATAACGGACACGCGTTTGGTCCTACAGAAGAGATGATAGGCGAGATAAAAACCCGTCATAGCAAGGTTAAGGTGAGCGAATCGTAATTATAAAAATAGGCCCAAGTGTGGGTGCCGGTATAAAAGATGTACGTACATTCCAATTATCTTGCTTCGCACGGCATGAGAAATTGAATGCTTTACATTGAGCCTGTTGAACGACATCTAAGGCAGCGCTCGGGTCTTCTTCCTGTGGGAGTGTGAGCATGGAGAAGATAAGAGACTGGGTCATTGAACTGACCTGGAGGTCATGCAGCGCTTTGGCAGACATTCCGAACAAGGTGACTCCAATCTCATTGAAGATTTGCAGCCAAATCTGGTCGCTCCAGTCCGCGATGGACATGGTCAACAAATACCTGGAATGGTGACCTGGCATCAGCGGTAGCTGACGGTGAAAAATACACTCGTGACAGACCTGTACTCTGGCTCTGGATAGCTCCTATCGCACTTCTCGCAGCGCCATTCGCCGGGCGACCCTTCATGCACTTTCTTGCTACACTTGTCTCCGGGACAGGCGGCGTACATTACGGCATCGGCTTTGATGTTGACGACGGTACCCCTGCACGCGAAATAATCCCCATTATCGCTTTGACCCAAGTTGGAATCTTTGATGGCGCGGCAGGTCATGAGCTCGCTACGCCTAAATTCGCCTCCACCGCCTGTGCCCCCACCACCACCGGCCGTATGAGAGTGGAAGTTTGCAGAATGGCCTTGGCTGTCGTACCTAAATGATCAAGTATATGAATCAGTTCAAGCGTTCGAAATGGACACCACGGGCGAGAGAGCTTCTGCTCACCAGCCTCGGAGGAGATGGGCCTCAGGGATATCAGGGTTTGTATGCGCAGAACTCGTGCCCATCATGGTCAAGTTTCTTCCTGTGATGACTAATGATTAGGAATATCTTTTATGTTGTGCGCAGGAACTTACCTCCGAAGTCTCCAACCCTAACACTCTTGAAAGCCACGACAGGTTGGTTTTCGGCGACAAACTGCTCGGCCTGCTTGCCCCATAACGTGAGTCGTACGCTGTACTGGGATTTATCCACAATAGTGATATCCCTTTTGATGAGCTTAACAAAACGGAAGACATGGTCAGTAATACTTTCTCATCCAGGCTTTGCGCGATGTACCTCTTTGCCCGCTTTTGTTGTTATAGGTGTGCACTCTCCAGGCTGACTTATGACGCCAATAACGTCTTCACGTCCGATATGAGCATCTAAGCTTCAAAAATGGTGCCGCGAGGTTACATACCACATATAGCGTCCTTGTCCAACTCCTCCAACTTCGACAACTCCTGGAAATTGAACTTGACTAGGGGCACATCCGACTGGTCTGGGCACTGGAGGGCACATGCAACCACAGCAATAATCAGCGACAACGTATGAGACGGAAGGAAAGATCCTTACCTCTTCGATCTCGGTGTGCTTCTCCAAGTTGATCTCAAAGTCGGTTGTTGATGACGCGAACTTCTTCTTGGCGATATTGACTCGTGCCTTAGAAACGAAGTACACCTTGCCCTCTTGGACCTTGTCGAATAGTTCGTCCACAACGTTGTTGAAGCCTGTCGCCCTGATCTCCCCAGTCTCATCCATGAGTGTGACATTGAAAAGCTTACCATCGCCACGCTGCGTGGAGAAGGTGCGGATGTCGGACTTGTTCGTACAGCGTGCTTTGATCGTCCACTTGTTCTGATACGGACTGAGGGACTCGATCGGATAAATGGGATACGCGGGTCCCTTCCCATTGGATGGGCGACTAACGGCTGGCCTCGCTTGCTGTTGCTGTTGTGGGGGATTGACAAGGGTCGCTGCAGGGGCAGCTGATGGTCCAGCGATTGCGGGCGTTCCGGCGGTGGAAGTTTGAGCGCTAAAGGTTTCAATGTTTACAGGTTCGCCAATCTTTGCGGTGTGCTGTTGAACAACGCTCAATTCCAGCACAATGATAAGCCTTCAGCGGCGAGACGTAAAAGACGCGTCAGTGACGCCTGTTGACACAACGCTTTCAACCGACTGACCGCTTGTCATTCAGAGGGCTGATGGAGTAGTTTTTCAGTTTGAAGACGGTGAATTTGTCGATCAAACCTTCGTCGACGAGATGGTTGGCCTGAGTGGCAAGCATAGATTGTGCGAAGCAAATGCCATCCGAGATAATCAATCTAGAGTCGTTCAAATCAAGATTGGTCAGAGTTTGAATTTAAATGGCTCTCGAATGAAGAGTAGACGCGTATGTACCGATTGCGCCTGGCTTGGTCTCCCTTTGCAGGAACAGGTTTGACGGAGAGGACTTGAAGGACGTGCTCGGTTGGCCCGTTGAGAAATTCCCGTGGCGTCTTTTCATATGCCTGCATCATTCGCGCAATAATCCCTTCGGATAGTTGAACTGCCATTGTTGCTGTTTGACGCGACGAGTGGAAGGATGGTGGTGGTGGAGCGGTTGTATTTCAAACGCGTGTGTCAGTATTTGCTTCTTCGGGTTTGACTGTCCCACCACCAGCATGTCTGACGTTCCGGCAGCGTCACAATGGCATTCATTGTAAGCTACAGCATACTTCAGTATCCGCAGACGATATTAAATTCTCCGTCACTTAGAACAATTGCCATTCCATTTCTCTCTGAAGAGCATGCTACAATTGCTAAGAGAGTCATCGATGTTGACAGGGAGCTGCAGGCTCATGCGGTCAAACGAACCCTTCATGTAGAAGGGAATATATTGAAAGCGTATGTGACCCTCCTCATTCCTAGGTGACCTACTAATCGCAGGCTTCCAGAACCTTTCAAACATTGACGATCCGGCTCGCCCGACTGACGGCCAACTCGTTCCTTGAAAACATCGACCTTGTAGTGCGCACACTAAGTGCGTTCGGCGATGACGCAGTAACAGTGACACCAACCAGCCAAGCACTCAATGAAATGAAGTGAACATCGTACAATTGAATTTCGACTTGGTATACATTTGAGACCAAGAGAGCACGTCCTACTTCGCCTCACCTTCCACTGCACCCGCACTCTTCTTCTTGGTGTTACGCTTCCTCTTGGCACCCGTGCCAGTTACGTCAGATACTGAGATCGTCTTCTCTAACACCTTCTTGAAGTCTTCGTCCTCGAGCTTCTTCTCCGTCTTGAGCTTGTCATCAGAATACCATACGGAGGGCTGGGTAAGAAGAACAGGACCGTCGGCGGTGACCAGGACGGTGTACATGAAGGCAGCAACGAATGCATCCTTATGAGTGTAGCTGCCGAAAAGTAACCAATCATAAGAGGCACGACAACAGTATGATACGGGGGTACACATACGTGATCTCGTAGGGTCGGACGACGCCATGCTTCTCTGCCTCAAGTAGTCCCATCCGTGCTCGCTTCTCGTCTTCCAACGAGCGGACGTTGAAAGGGAAGTAACCCGCTTTCTTCTGAGCCTCGCTCATCGCCGCTCGCGAAGTCTTCAACTTCAACTGGTAGGTGACACCACTGATGCGCTGGAAGACGGTGGTACGTGCCTCGTCCGTCTTGGACTACGACGCAAATGGACTGGGTCAGTGATTAGGTATAGACGAGCCGTGACTTGATCGTACCTTGCCGTCAGTATGGCTACTAATCAGAACATCCACGCCATAGACCTCATTCTCCGCGAAAGTGCACTTCTCATGGGTGCCCTTCTGTTCTTGTGTGGGAGCCTGAATGATCCGCTTCTTACCGTCGACAGAATTCTTCTCGAACTGGCAGGACAGCATGCCTCAAAACGACCAGTAAGTCAGCTTCTTATATATCGTACAAACAAAAGGAATAGAACTACCTTCCACAGGCTTACAATCCCACTGTGCCGCAACCTTGGTGACACTGTCGGTGATGGTTGAGTTCTTCTCATCCACCGTCATCTGCCGTATCGCGACTTGGGCAGCGTGCCATGCAGCCTTCACCACATCAGCCTTCCTGCCGGTTGCAGGTGCTTCAGCGGTTGCACCTATAATCAATGTTTCCGTCTGAAGAGCAGCGAAACCGTCGATGTGCGCGCCAAGCTGGATTTTAACGACGTCGCCGGTGGCGAGGGTCTGTGCAGCAGAAACAATGTCTGATCTGTAACAGAAATGCCACATTCATTCACAGTTTTTTCTAACCAAAGGGGCAGTTTAACGCACTCAAGCGGGCTGAAATGGGAGACGACACTGTTCACACTGATGCACGTAGGGAATGCGACACCTGGTAGATATTAAATCAATGAGCACATGACAACGCCACCAAATTAATTAGGCCAATATGTAAACATACCTTTCGGGATCGGGTTCCCATCAACCTTGGTGGTGTATACACCCGAAGTCAATTTGGTGATCTGGTCATCGCCCTCAACGCACAACTTCATGATCGAAGCACCATCTACGCAAGCTTTGACAAGCGTCTCAAAGGTCTTGTGCACGACATCTGATGCCGCCTTATACTTCTGCAGCATCTCCTTGTGCATCTCCTCAGGGGAGCGTTCTTCCTTCTTCGCCTTCTTGGGTGCTACGACAATCTCCTCATCATCTTCGACATCAGGCTTAGTGGTGGCATCTGGTGCCTTAGGTTTCTCACTGGTAGTGGCCATGTGATTCGTTTATGTCAAGGTAATGAAGATAGTGAAAGGTGAAGATGGGCGAAAAGGGACAGATGTCAATTGAGATCTGGACCAATCGCGTTGATTCACACGACAATATCCCGGACGGACGAACGGCGGGCGTCGATGTCGTCCCATGTGCAATCCAGACTGACCTTCCGACTCCGCCTCTTTATCTTCTCTGGCCAATGGCCTTCAACACTCTAGCAGAAAATGCTGAACGTCTCAGCCAACGCATCCAAGAGTCTCTGCAGGAGAGAACTCGGGATTTCACCAGAACGGCGGCTGCCTCATACCTTGATGCACCGGATTTGGACAAGCCCGGCGAACTGTCCAAGCTACTTAACTCTGCGTCTGATCGAGAGAAGCTAGAAGGTCTCAAGCGTGTCATTGCGGTGAGCTGCTTCCGTACACAAAGCCTCCATCAATGTTACTCATGTCATGGATCGGAAAGATGATCTCCAAGAATCGGAATGTATCGGCACACTTTGCACAGGTCGTCAAGAACGTCGCCTCCCCCAACCTCGAAATTCGGAAGCTAGTATACATCTATCTCCTCCGTTACGCGTCTTCGGAGCCGGACTTGGCTCTATTGTCGATCAATACCTTCCAAAAAGACTTGAGGGATCCGAACCCTCTCATCCGCGCTATGGCCTTGCGGGTACTCTCTGGTATACCAGTTTCTGCCATAGGAAGTATAGTCGCTCTTGGAATCAAGAATAGTGCAGCAGATTCGAGTCCCTATGTTAGGAAGGCGGCTGCGTTGGCCATCCCGAAGCTTTACCAGTAAGCGATCTTCCTCAATCCGCCACATAGCCGTTGGAAACTTGGCCTTACTATATCTCGTTCCTAGACTGGATTCTACACACCTTCCAGCGCTGATGCAAACTCTCTCGGTGCTCCTCAAAGACCGTTCTGCCCTCTCGATCGGATGTGTGGCGGTGGCGTTCAATGGTGTATGCCCTGATCGTTTGGAGCTCCTTCACCAGCATTATCGAAGACTCTGCAAGATGCTGGTAGATGCGGATGAATGGGGTCAGATCCATCTGCTAGACTTGTTGGGACGCTATGCACGCAAGATGTTGCGCCGACCATCCAATGACAACCGCCCTACAGATGTAAGCGCTGATCCCTTTATGTCACGACACCTTCTCATGACCTACGCGTCAGGAAGTGTCGCAAGAGGACGAAGATGATGAGAATGCCAAGCTCGATCCGGATGTGGACTTGCTACTACAAAACGCTGCGCCTTTGCTCTGCAGCAAGAACCCAGCGGTTAGTCATTCTATGCTCTTGTTCGCCGAAAGTGGTTGAAAAGTTCGCCTCGCGTCATTCAAGGTGGTAATGGCCGTGGCACGGACATTTTATTATGTTGGCCCACCAACTGAACATCACCGCATTGTAGAACCTCTACTACGGCAACTGCGAGTGTCGAAAGAGGTTGAGCGGGTTATCCTAGATGACTTATGTCTCATTGCTTCTCGCTCTCCGGTGGGTAAATATCTAATTTCAACTGTTGAATTGTATCTCATCCCGAACCGCGCACGCCACAGGAGCTCCTACGACCATACACTTCTAGATTTTACATTCGTGCAGGAGATTTAAGTCAAGCCAAGATCACAAAGATTCAGATACTGGTATTCCTGCTAGCATCTGACAATGCTCAGACTTTACTACGCGAGTTCAAGGTATAAGTAGTGGATTTGATCTTACTGGATGTTTCGGATGATAATCTCGTGTTTAGGACTACGTCGTAGATACAGACGATGCACTGGTTTCAGATGCGGTATGGGCCATCGGGCGTTGTGCACAAGTTATTCCAGAAACCGCGGACAGTTGCCTAAACGCTCTCACTATGCTCATCCGGAGTAGCAACGGTAAGTCTGGTAGGTCGTGTCAAATTTCAATAGAAACTCAATGACCTTCCGGATTTTTCTATTCAGAGGCGGCTGTAGCGGCTGCAGTGATCGCACTCAAGTTGCTCCATCAGCTTCAATGCACTGGGAGCCACTCGGTGGCTTCATCGAAGGCAGTCAACGTCGTCTCAGCACTTGCCTTTCATTTCGACAACATTCGAAGCCCACAAGCGCGGGCTTGCTTACTTTGGATGGTCGGCCAATACTCCCGTCGGCCAGAAAGCGCGCCCGCTCTAGCGCGTGCCATGCCTGAGAGCTTAGTGCGGGTAGAGCCATGGGCACCTGATATCTTGCGTAAGGCGGTGAGGACGTTCAAGGAACAGGTACTTTACCCGATCGTTTGGATCTATACTCGAGTATGCGAGCTGATGTAGAATATGCAAACTATAGGAACCAACCGTCAAGTTACAAACGCTGACCCTTGCCGCAAAGCTCTTCGTGATCGCGTCTTCCAATGACACTATCCGGCAACTGGCACAATATGTTTTCATGCTGGCGCGGTACGACTTAGATTATGACCTACGGGATAAGGGGCGTTTCTTGACTTCACTTTTGAGGGGGGTGGCGGGGGGCATTTATAACCAAGAGGATAATGATGACAAGGAAGGAGCTCAAGAAGGCGTGGTCCTACGTGCGGCCCAGGTGGAGCATGTCCTATTTGAGGGTAGAGTTATGCCAAAAGACGATGAAAGATGGTCTGGTGGGTGATTATGAAAGCATAAAGATGTATGCGTGAATTTTGACGGTGTTCGATAGCACGGTTCGATACTCTGGGCACCGCCTCCCTCATCACTGATCAAGCACTACCCGGAGACAACCTCCGCACGTTCCCCGACTGGCCAGATGAGGGCACCGACCCGTCGCTTCGTGATACAGAAGTAAGCAAACCTGTTTCTGCGATCTTGTTACTGGTTGATTGTATTAACCCGGCCGTCCAGGACGAGACCCCGCCAGCTCCGTTTTATACTGGGACATTGCCTGTCCGCATGGCAGGCATTGGGAACCAGGCGCTTGCATCGCGACTCAGGACCCCATCCGTCCCGTCGTCGCCAGTAGTCTTGACTCCCGGCGGTGGGGCATCACCGGCAGGTTCGGTCCCGAAGCCAGGCATCGTGAAGTCTCAATTCATGGATCTCGATGATTTCTTCAAGTCGGGAGACGAGGATGAAGGCGATGAAGATGAAGAGGACGAGGACGAAAATGAGGAAACGGGTTCCCGGAGTCAGTACCCTGGGGGTCAGAAACCTCAGGCACCGTGGGCCGCGACCACAGCTTCTTCATCCGCGCCATCAGCTCCACGGACCCCGACGATTCGAGAGGAAGATCAGACCATTACGTGGAGAGATAATGCAAACAGCGAGGGAGAAGAGGAAGAGGAGGAAGAAAGCGAGGAAGAGGATGACGCATTCCTCCGTCGCGGGTAGCTTCGTATTTTAACCAAAGCTGAAGAGATTAAACACGGTGGGCGACCGGTTGCACCATGTCTTTTAACTGGATGTGGCACAAGATGTCATAACCCCATTCTGAAGGTTTGCATTGGTTCTGCAACAGCAAAACCCTCCCTTCCATATGGTGTAGGCCCTTTTAGACTCTATTCGCCTTTCGCCATGACTGGCAGGTCAATAACCACAGCGAATGAATTTGTGCAAAGAGGTCGCTCGAAGCGCAAGCCGATAATTTTTTAATTACCATTGCCATATCAGGTTCTGAGCGACGTAGGTCGCTTTACCACCACTATTCCCGCTTTCATTCACTCTGCCTTTGATGGTTCTTGTCCACCTGTGCGTTCTACACCATTGTAAAAGTCTCGAGTCTTGTCATCAGACTGTGCATGTGATTCTCACTTTGAGGGTGTTGTCGTTCTAGCTGCACATATGTGTATGTGTAACTCTATGAAGATCCCGTGCTCTAAGGGTGAACACCAAGAGGGAATAACGACTAGCAAGTGTGGCTGAACCCGCATGGGTATCTTCCGGGTAGAGACGACGTTGATCTTTGCGCGTCGCAGCTCAGCTTCTCATCCAATCTCCCGTCCTTCAAGAATGCCTCACCCGAGGGATCAGTTTCCATCGCTGGCCGCTATATGTAAGGGGTATTCTCGCCCTTCTTTTCGAGAGTGTATCCGATCGACTTTACCCACCCTCGGGTAACTCTCTGAGGCCTTGACATGTCCATGTCGGCGCTACGTGATGGTCCTCTGCAACTGGCCAATAGAGTGTCGGTTCCATGAATGTGCTTGGCATACCCTTTGCTCTCGAATACATCCAAAGGCTGCTTGCTTATATTTTCTGATAAGTTTGTAGAACCTCCGCCTGTTGCATCGCCTTTAACGCAGGGGGATAGTCGCTCGAAAGCGAAGGTCCGGGTATCGCCGATTCCAAGGTTGCATGAATGCATGCCCATAGACCTCATGCAAGGGACTAGCTGGGATCGTGGTGACGATAGGCTCCCATGGGAGCTTTAACTAGATATTCGGCGCCTGTCCGGACATAATTTTGCTTGTTGTTGCTCCGAACATCGCTGACCATCACTTTATGCTGTTGTGAGAATCAGGGATATCTATCTCTGCGAATAGCATCCAGCCGCCATCACCATGGAAGCGGATTTGAAACAGAACGTGTGTTGTGTCTTGTCTTGGTTGCATCAGAGTCGAAAACACAGAGGCTCAACCGTGAGGGGAACTTATTGAAGTTGAGGCCAAGCATTTAGCTATACACTCGTCCCACCGGTTCCCTTTCTCCTTGCCCCCTTTCCTCCACGCTGTGTTCATAAACCTTCATCTAGAAAAAGACTTGAATCTCGCCCTTCTTTAAGCATATCACTGGCTCGGTCCTTGGAGATCGATCACACCATCGCGAAGCACCCAGCACGCACCCATATCACGCCCCGGAACGATCATCATGAGCCAACATCACCCGTCTCTGATCCTAGCACCTTCTAGGCATACCACTGTGTAAGTAGAGCCCACTGGATAATGCTGAGGCTTTACGCGAAGCTAAACGCGACATCCTGCCGCCAGTGTCACGACCACAACAGTGACGACCACGAACTATGCACCAATACCCCTCCCGCCCATCGCACCTCCACTGCCACCCACGGATGCAAAACAATATCCACTCCTGAACGTTCCACTCCCCAAATCTTTACGCGAGTTCCCCATTACCTTCCCAGACGGCGTCCGAGCCATCTTCAAAGATGGCGCGTTGGACGAGACACCATCCGATCCAACGTGGGAAGAGGAACCCGCCCGTGGATCTGGTTGGGCCCTCCTCAAGCCTTCTGAGACTATAGAGTCAAGGGAGGAAGTTTATGGGCTCGCAGATGCTGTGGACAGGTTCAGCCCCATCCGAAAGAGGGCACTAAGCCGCGAGGACACGCCCATGATTGAAACGACGGCGACCGCGGTGGGCCGCTATGTCAGTCCACCACCGAGGAAGAAAGCTCGCGGGACCGAGCAGCAGCATGGTTCAACTAGATCGGCGGCCGGTCCGCCTTCCCCACTCCCGTCGCCCCATGGATCACCATCGACGCCCCTCATGTATGCCACGCCCTCACACTCGCAAAGTCCGCCAGATACCACTTTATCCACCACTGCCCCGTTTCAGCCAGACATTGCGCTCACGACGCTGCTCTCACTTCCCAACCTCATCAGCCACTTCTCCGGTCTTCCGCCGACAGTTCAATCGCATCTCCTCATTTCACTCCTCCGTCATTCCCCACTTCAGGTTCTCCGCCAGGTCCACTCCGTCCTCACGCCGACGCTCGCGAGAGACTACCTCACGCTCCTTCCGCCAGAGCTTGTGTCCATAGTCCTCACGTACCTCCCGCCCCCTACGCTCTTTCGCGCATCTCGCGTCTCTAAATCGTGGCGATCTATCATTGATGCTGATCCGCAAGTGTGGCGAGATCAACTCCGGAGATACGGAACGTGGTACGGAGGGCCCTCTGAAAACGCGTATGCCGATAGGATCTGGGCGCTGCGTAAGAAGCGATATGATACCCCGCCTGTATACCCAAACCTCCCACTACCACACCCGTTCAAGCTTCTGTTCAAGTCGCGACACCAGACCCTCACGCGATGGCAGCAAAATGCCCCGAAGCGGCTAACATTTGCGGCTCATGGCGTCAGTGTTGTTACGTGTTTGATCTTCTCCCGGAGACGGATCATATCGGCTTCAGACGATCACTCAATACATATGTACTCGCCTTTCACCGGAGGTCTTGTGAGGTCGTTCCCGGGGCACGAGGGAGGGGTGTGGGCACTAGCTGTGTGTTCGAGGAGACGCAAGCCCGTACAGAGCCCTATCTTGACTCCTGCGCAAAGTCCGACTAGTGAGGGGAACTCACCACATCCATACTATCACGATATGCTGGTCTCGGGGTCTACAGATCGGACGGTACGTATTTGGGACCTACAGACCGGAAGGAACACACACGTCTTCGGCGGGCACACTTCCACTGTCCGATGCCTGGTGATCTCTCGCCCTGTCTGGATTGATGCTGAAGACGGGTCCAATCGTAAGGAAAAGTGGCCGAAGCATACAATGATAGTCACCGGGAGTAGGGACAATACTTTGAGAGTATGGAGGTTGCCAGCGCCTGGCGAACCGGAATATCGATGTTTTGGAGCACAAACTGTGGAAGGGGATCCGGCGGACGAGGATACGAACGAGAATCCGTATCATATGATGGCATTGAGAGGGCATGTGAATGCAGTTAGGGCCTTGGCGGTGCATGGTCGGACGATCGTGAGCGGAAGTTATGATACGACGGTGAGGGTATGGGACCTAGTTACTGGCGAGTCCAAGTTCGTGTTGACTGGGCATACGCAGAAGGGTGAGTTGATACGGGGTTTCTGTAATTATGGTTTGGTGACTGACATGTGACGTTGAACTCATGTTCAGTGTACAGCGTTGTGATTGATCACATGAGGAAACAGACGTGCTCAGGCTCCATGGATGGCACTGTTCGAATCTGGTCTCTCAAAGACGGGTCTACACGACATATCCTTTCCGGCCACACTTCGCTCGTTGGCCTGCTTTCGCTCTCTGCTACAACCCTCGTATCCGCCGCAGCCGACTCGACCCTTCGCATCTGGGACCCGAAAGAAGGAAAGCTCTTACACACCCTTCAAGGGCACACTGGTGCTATCACATGCTTCCAACACGATGAGAATAAGGTCTTGAGTGGGAGCGATGGAACCTTGAAGATGTGGGACACGCGGGATGGTACGATGACGAGGGATCTGTTGACGGGCATCACGGGTGTGTGGCAGGTCGTATTTGATAGGCGGTTCTGCATCGCGGCAAGTAACCGCCAGGACAATACGTTTCTGGAGGTGTGGGACTTCGCTGGTAGAAAGGGAGGAGGCCACGGCGGAGGCGGGGGAGGTGCTGGGGATGATGGTGAGGATGAGCTAATAGGCGGTGGGGTTGGAGGAGATGAAGACGTTGACGAGGACAGCGATGATGATGATGGGAACAGTGAGACGAGCGATCCGTATGACGAATTGAGGCTTGCAGAGGGAGACGTGGAGGATAGCGAGAGTGAGGATGAAGGGGACCCGTCAGGGGGCGGTGGTGGTGCGGGAGGGAGTCAGGCAGGGGATGACAGCGATTACACGATGGACTCAGCGTCGCATCATGACGAAGGAGGAGGTCAGGGTGGTCCACAGAGCCCTCCACCATCCCACAACAATCCTTCATCAACCTGGCTGTTCAGTGGGCGAGGCGGGGGAAAGCGACGTGCCTCTGGATCTGGAGCAGGACATCAACAACAACCTACATATACGGACACAGCGTGTCAAACACCGCCCACGAACCGACAGCGTGCACAGGCCCACAATTCAGCAGCAGCTGGACCATCTGGACGGCGGTTCACCTTTACTGAAGCATGGACGGAGACCACTACCGATAACACTACGACGACATCAGTGAATGGACCGACTTTACGATCGCACCATCAAACTCGGCAGCACGCCTCGTCGACGTTTGCAGAGTGGGATGGGAAGGCGGCAGGTTCAGCAACGCCCGCACAAAAGTCTCAGGCACAAAGCCCGGTCGCAGGTCCTTCGACGTCGTATCTGAATAACAACGGCCCTTATGGTCTCGGTCGCGCAGGATTTGGCGCTGGCTTAGCGCTGACTGCTTCTGGTCTTTCTACATCGACTGGTGTTGGCTTGGCACCTAGCGGCGCCGACGACTCTCCATTGAAGAAATACCTGCGGAGCAGTGCGAGGAGGAATGGTACGAATGGTGCAGGCCAGTGATTCTAACGTTTTGTGGAATAAGGTTTGGGTCTGGTTTTCGATTCTGAGTGTTGTTGGCTGTGAACGATTTTCTTTTACCTGTCATGGAGTTTCAATCCACGAAGACGAGTCTTCCCCTCCCCTTACATTGCTTTCTTTGATTTTTTTTTTGGCCGATGTCATTTGTATTACTATGCAATATCAAAAATATGATTGTAGTCTGTGTAAACGAAACTAAATCAAGAATATATCATAGATAGACGAAGTGTCACCATTCCCTTCTGCCATGGTGCCATAGGATACACCTTTATTGTGCCAGAAGTGGACTGGGAAGGTGTTGAGCATAGGATCCCCAAGGCGAGTCGAGTTGAAAGGGTTAGCCTTCATCGCGAAAGTGGTTCAACATCCTGAGGCCGTACTTGTCGGAAGTCCAAGGCACCCGGAAGGCGCCATGGGAAAGATGAAGCGCGAGAGGAAGAAGTAGAGATATGCGACATGGCTCCCGCTGACGCGCCATTGATGAGGGCGGCCCAAAGATTCCTCCTGTCTTGGGTAAAGGTGGACGCGAACGTAGGGGCTGGGGTTAGAGGGGGCCGAGGCCGAGGTCGAGGTTGCAGCGACGGCGGTAGGGGACAAGATACGTTAGAGATCGGTAGGTGGTCTGACGAAAATAGAGTCGTTTGATAGGATGCCCATCTCCTTAATCCCTGCTTGATACTGCTTGTAGACAAGAGTTCGTTTGATGAAGGAAAATCTCGCGTAGGATGTGGTTCTGTAAAGGCGAAAGTAAGGTCCCGACATATTGTTATCTCTCCGAAGGAAATGAGGCCCACTGATTCCGTCTACGCAGTTCAAGTGGATCGTCTCTGGATGAGTGTCCTTCTCGCCATTGATTAATAACAAGATGGGAATAGCACTGATATCCAGAGATAGTTCTTGTTCTCCCAGAATTCGGGCGCGCATCAACTCCTTTGGGTCTACGCACTGGATATCAGCATGCGGGGTGAACGAACAACGTGCAGGAGGCGCGCACCTATGTCACTTAACCACCCTGGCGGATAGCCCCAGAATCTCATCCCCCCGCAAGACCCTTCAGCATCACCCCCGTCGAACCAAGGCATTGTCATTCCCTCATCCCCATTTATTTTTGAGTCGCCGCTGGTCACTGAAACAAGTCCAAGAGCTTCGCGAAGCTCTGGGCCCTTGACGCTCCCAGGTGTGAATTCGTCGAGCCAGCGAAGGCGTTGCGCGATCCACATTGGTCCATGGAAGAAACGTCCAGCTCCTCCAGAAGGTGAATTGTCCTCGTCCCGCAGCTCGGCCCATAGGGCCATATTGGCCTCGATCTCACATCGATCTCGGGGGAGTGCACATTTGGAGAGTTGATGGGATGGGGAGGCGCAGTTGAAGCAGGTACTATCATCCGCAAAAGAAGGCGAATGTAGAAGCGCTTCAACGCCATGGCGAACGCATGCAGTGAGCCCAAAGGAGATATGTGTGCATACCCAGGTTTCCAACCGTTCTTGGCCCCATCTTTGGGTTCAGCTCCGATCGGACATCGCCAAACCGCATGTTCAGAATCGTACACGGGAAACGATTGAATTTCGCTCCCCAGTTCGACTGGAACAGCATCCACGAAGAACAACGTTTCTAAGGCAATGAATGTGCAATTTTGTGTGTGAAAACAAGTCCCATAGATCCCATTTCACAGAGCGCCTGACGAACCTTGGAGCTCGTTGTGATCGACTTGCAGCAGTGGTTCTGATACAGAAGAGGTTTTGAATCCTTCGTCGCCCCCCAGCTCAGAGTCGGATTCGACGTCCATTTCCGACCCGCTCATGCTACATCTCCCTTCTCCTTCCCCTCCCGAAGTTCCTGCAGCGCCTTCAAGACCTCCGACTCCCCCCACCGTCCCTTGGCCTTGATCTCGTCTCCGAGCATCAAGACCGGTATCTCGTACACATAGCGGCGCTTCCATCTGTTTACAAAGGCGATCAGAACCTATAAGATGAATTAACGGAGATTTGAGGACCCACTTCTCTTGCCCTTGATCGTATATGTTCACTGTATCGACCTCAAATGCGTGCTGCAACGAAGCATCTATGTAAGCGTTATCATTTGGGATACGATGTAGGGGACCTTTTACCTGTTTCCTCGCGCTATCTAACGCTTCTTTCGCGGTCTACGGAACGTGCACACATGTTTGGTAAATTGGGATGGTCACATGCACACATTGGGCAGACTGCAACCCACAACGCAGAGAGAACAATGATTGCCAACAAAGAGAGTGAATCGAGGTAGTAGCTTGGCTTTAGATAGTGCTCCCGACATGGATAGTATGACGATGAAGTGAACAATTCGGCCGCGCTCGCACGGTGCACACGTCTTCCACGCTAACATTAATTCGACCAATAAAGCATAATATAGCACACAATGAAAAGTCACCCGGGGGTGACTGCAAGGTGAAGTGAAGAAACTCTACATGGACTGGAACGATCTTCCTGTATCTCCTCTCACCCCCTCGTCGATCACCCCTCTATGTATCAAACCAAACCCCTCCCAGCCATGACAACCGTATCCTCCAACATCTTATACACCCTCCTCAATATCCCGATATCATTATTCCCAGATGGTAATCCCAACCTGCGCTTCACATCCTGAACTGTCCCCTTCCCAGTACCCCCTCCAACCCGTCTTGCCCGAAGTCGCCATCTTGTCAGGAAAGCCATCAAGGGCAATACTACGCATACCAAGAACGGTAAACGAGTCTTGAATTTCTGAAGAAATGGCGATAGCTGATATTGCAAGACAGTGAGGTATCGGGTGAACGCTTCCGAGGCGTGAAGGGGTGCCGTAGGCCTAACTGAGGAAGACGGAGATCCAGGTCTGGGGGATGTTGAAGCCGTGCCATTAGCCACTGGATTTGTGGCTGACGAAGAGGATGATGAAGAAGCGTTGACGACGTGATACAGGTTGGTTGTTGGTTGACTTTTCATCAGTCTCTCCTTCCCTTTCCCATTCACCGCTGCGATCGCAGGCGGCGTCCTGTTCGCCGTGGAAGGTTTGATCGTCGACGCACGCGAGCTCGGTCTCGATCCCTCTCCTTCGCTTTTGTCACCTGGGGTGGTACGTCCATTCGCCATAGATGTCATGTATTGGCTGGAAATCTTCCCGTGCGGTTTTGGTGTCCCAGGGACCGCGGTGAAGGAGGATGTCGAGGACGACCGTGACAACTTACACTCTTCTGAAACGTTTGATACAAGGGTCGATGAGCTTCGCGAGCTGCGTTCCGGCGAGGGGGATCTACGAGATGTTTGCGATTCTTGCTGTTGGCCGAGCAGATGTTGCGCTTTCAGCGATTCGATTATCCTCTATTGAAACATTCGATGAGCATATACAAAGATAATCCCAGATAATCGAGGCGAACGTACCGCTCTCCTATCCGTAGGTAACTCAACCTCATACTTTAGAAACTCCATCGCGTACTCCCATTCGGCGAGTCGGGGTAAGACGTGTAAACAGTATACGTCCACGACTTTTGCGTACCCGTCGTCTTCGCCATCCTCCCCCGTGCGTTTCCCATTGGGTACGTTGCCGCTGGACATGAATGCAGGAGGAGGTAAGGGGCGCCGAGCAAGCCACTCCTCTACCATCCCCCTCCCGACTTGTGGACAATTGAGCTTCAGAGATGCCAGCACCAACGAGACGAGGATCTGTGGCGGTAGAAATGCCGGTGACGGCTGTTTCGCCTGATTCATCGGAGTGAAGAGACATAGGGAACGAGTGTGTAAGGTCGCAAGGAGTGAAGGAGGACTGAGCAGCAGGTTCGCCGCTCGATTGTACAACGACGACGAAGGAGAAGCGGAAGGTGAAAAAGACGTTCTCGAAACATCGTCTAGATCCGCATCATGCGAAGCACTAGCGGAGGACACGTATAGCGTGGTCTCGAGTGTGATCCGTAATATGTCCCACTTCTTCCGCTGAGAGGAGAGGCTATCCGGATATGCGAAACTGGGCGGTGTAAGGAGTTGAAAGGCAGCGTCGATATGTGATTGGGTCTCGGTGGTATCCCGTTTCAAAAATGCGCGAACGGCACGCTGATAAAGCGCCCGAATAATCGTGAGTGTTGCTGTGGACGATGTGGATGAGGCATGTGAAGTGGCCATCGTGGTGGTGGTAGACGTGCTGGCTGGCATTGTCGTACACGGGAGGGGAATGACGGTGGGTAGCAAGATCTAGTCTACGCTTCAACCTTCACGCGCACGCAGGGGTGCCGGCGGGTTCCCGGCTATCGTTAGAAGCCGAATATCGTATCGACACAATGATCACCTCGCCTCATGCGATGAACGAAAGCTTTGATTCGTTGCTATATCTGCTCTCCTGTCATGACCAGGAAAGGAAACCGATCACGGGGTTTGATTGATCGTTTCCCATTGCCACCCGGATATATCTGTCAGTGCTTCGATCAAACGTCGTTGCTATCATCACTTCTCTGCATGAATGGTGGGCACGCTTTCATAGAGCTTCGTACCTTGGAGGTTCACCTCAAAAGCCGTTAATTCTCGCAAAGCGTTATCACGATGCTTTGCGTCGCCTCACACCTTACCTCATCATTATGCTTGATCATATCCGTCTACAAACTCGGGACATTTGGCCTCCGGCTTCACCATCGATTCGCGCTCTTCCGACCGACCATCGCATGACCTCCAGATGGTCTTGATTAACACTGCCCGCATGAATCGCGTGATGGTTCTTCTTCTTCTAAAGTTCATCGAACAGCCACGTCTTTGAAGCGAGGAGATCTTCCACGTTGGGCCGATGGGTAGAGCGACGCGTTTACAACCGAGGAAGCAGGTCGGGAATATTTTGCCAGAAGTCCAATAAATCCCGGGCCAAGAAACTCGCCGAAACCCGATCATCCATTGCTGGAAATAATGCACGCCCTGCGAGAGCTCCTAGGTCACAAGGCGGCTGGTGTAGTTCAGGTATCAGAATTAGCAGCACGCGCATCCTTGCTCTTTGGTTTCAGTTGAATATCAATCACCACCCCCTTCAATGTGCTTTACTGATTCCAGGAGAGGTGGTAGGTCTGGAGGCGTCGGTTATTTAAGCCTGAGACGGCGACTTCAACTCCATCATCATCAATCGATTACACCGTTGTTCACCACTACCTTCTCTAATGGACCAGAATAGCGCCCAACCTCAAACATTATCGGTGCGACCTACAACTAGTACATCTAACGACGTGAAACGGACGGGACCCAAAGCCGGACGCGTGCCGCATGACTTCACCTACACTCCAAGCGACGATGGAATTGATGAAAACCTATTGATTCTACTTCACGGTCTTGGTAAGCAACTAATCCCCCCCGTCGCATCCATTGAACGAACTGGCTCAACTCTCAATACACATGCATACCACACACAGGCGATACGCACAAACCCTTCGCCAATCTCGGACGATCCCTCAAACTCCCTCAAACGGCCACGCTCTCCCTGAAAGCGACGCTTCAGTGCGTATAAACTTCCTTTGGTCAGATGTCATTTTGGCCTGTTTCATCCAGCTTTGATGTACAAACCTCTTCAGTCCAGGATTCCTTATCTGTACGAACCCGCATTTCAATGGTACCCTTCATTCGATCCCCTCGGCGACCTGTTGACGAACCCAAACCCCACCGGCGCTGTGGATGCTCTAACGCAGACCTTGACGCATCTGGTGGGTATGTGCGGATGGCCTGCAAACCGAATCCACCTGTTTGGTTTCGCGCAAGGCGGTACGGTCGCGGCTGAGACGGCCCTTCGATGGGCATCATCAGCGTCACTTCAAAATAGCGCCACGTCTATGCCCTTTGAAGACGGAGATCCGCGGACCGTCTCGGAGCCTCTGGCATCCATCGTGTCTATTTCAGGACCCTTACTGTCATATCCTACCACTGCATCGTCATCGAAATGTACAACTCCAGTGCTTTACTTCCATCGCTCCTCGGGCTCGGCGGGGGATTCAAAGGTACTGGCGGTGCTGAAGAAGGGCTTCTCAGACCTGCGAGAGATCAAGATGTCAGGGGTAGGGGGAGAGGAGGGTATGCCAAAGTCAAAGGACGAGTGGGAGGGCATCATGAGGTTTTGGAGCGAGCGACTCCATCGGCGGGTACCAGGAGTTGACGGCGGAGGTTTGTACGAGGTTATGGGAGGCTCTGGTTGAGGAGCTTCTGTGATCAAAACAATTCATGAAGCTCTGCTCGACAGCTTCCTGGTCTTTGGGTGAATGCTAGATACGATTCGCACCATTGGATGTACACAACACGCAACCTCAATTGGGTATCTGTCTCCTCCTGGGGGATAGACATGCGTTGCGGCTTTGTTTGACGCCGCAGGAAGACTGATGATCGGGCACGTTGACAATTAGAACGCTTCGACGTTGTGTGTCCGAACCCCCCTGTCTGCTCCAAAGGACCGAGATGTCTGAGATAAGATGTACGCAAGTCGAGAATGAAGGGACGACCGATTATTGCAGTTGATTCCCGGGAATTGCACCCTGTCGATTGGCATTGTCATATGAAAGTTGGCCCCTCTCACTCCCCACAACCGACTTTTTAACTCTAATAGGCGCTTGAATGAAATCCACCAACGCGCAATACTCGATCGCCTAACACGATACCTACCGACCATTCCCGACCCACATCCCAACGTGGTTCTCAACTTGTGGCCAAACGGCTGTCCACCGGGCTTGCGTACATCCTTTGGCTAATTTGCCACCCGGTACCATCCAGTCAAGATTGCGACGACACATCCCAAAAACGCTCCCCTCTCTCTCTTTACATACCCTTCACTCACACACTATCCTGCGATCTCACTGCTTCGGCTCACATAATACGCCCCCCATCAATACTCAGTTAGGGTCAGTTCGCACTGAAAGGAAAATGATGGGTCCATCCACCGACCTCCTCACCGCATCGGAATCAAATGCGTTCTCCTCATTCCTCTCTGCCATGGATAGCTTCGACCCTTCAACTGCTGGTTTGGGACTCTCGCCAGAGTGGAATATGTATCAGCAGCAACAACAACATCACCACCACCAGCATCATCATCATCATCATGGTGGGGTGGCAGTGGGCGGTTACTCAGGCGGAGGCAGCAGTTACGGTGGAAAGGAAGACCTCGCCAGGGCGACCAAAGACCTCATAAGTATCAGCTTTGGAGGGGAGGAGAGGTTTGACGGTTTGACGAGGAATAGTGGGAGTTTGGTTGGATCTTCGCAGATGCGTTACGGGGGCGATATTCATCAGCAAAGACACCCTGTCTCGACCACATATATCGCCTCCAACGGACAACTCACTGCGATGGTCGGCCCCAACGGTGGTGACCTACAACCCAATCACCCATACCTTCAGGTCGTACCGCATAACAATGCAAGTTGGCCTAACATTCCGGATCCTGGCCCGAGTAGTGCTCGTGGTGCCAGCTTCGACTCCGCGGAGCAACGCATTGCGATTGTAGGTCCATCATCAAGGACGAGCATGCCACATAACGGAGGTGGGGATAGAAGGCCGCCGTTGGCGACCCTCTCACTGGGCTTCCCGCAAGGATCCACGGGCGGGCGGTCATCCTCGTCATCCACCACACCTCGTTCCCTAGCCACGCCCGTCAGTGCCTCTAGCTCCAGAAAACGAACATCCCTCGACCTTCGCTTGGACCTCAATAACGTGAACACGGTGGAATCAGACTTATTCTCCAACAAACGTCTGAGGTTCTCTCCGGCAGCGGCGGTACAAACGGTCAACGCAACTGTTTCCCTGTCACCGAACGACTCCAAACTCGCCGGTCCAAGCGCACCTACGAACGTCTCACGAAAACATAGCACTTCGGCTTCGCGTCCTGTGAGTTCTCTGTGTCTCTTCCCCATCCGATCCATTCCACTCTCACGTAAATAGTCGCTCCGTAACTGCATAAAATCTCACACCCCCTCACTTTCTGGTTCTTTGTCGAACTGTAACCTATTAGAGCCACCACAAGTCCGGATCCTCGTCTTCTCGGTCCAAGTCTATATCCTCGGCCTCGGATCATCAGGCACCTCTGCAGCAACAAAAACATGCGCCTGCGTCCATCTCATCCGCAGCTTCGTCATCGTCTTCCGTCACCGTACAAGGCCCAGGTTCTCCTTCATCTGTATCAGCATCCTCGAAACCCCCTCAATTGCTATCCAACTCCCAGAAGAAGCTGAATCATATCCACTCGGAGCAGAAGCGACGCGCCAACATACGAAGAGGGTATGATTCCCTATGTGACGTCGTGCCCGCTCTAAGAGACGCCATTATCGCGGAGGATAAGGAATGTGAGAGGACGGGCAGGAAGCGTGGTAGGGGCAGACTGTTGGGTGATGATGGCGAGAAGTTAGATGGGAGGGCTGGGCCGAGGAGTGAGAGCGTGGTGTTACAGAAGAGTGCGTGAACCTCTTCCTCTCTCGGCTTCCTGCTTCCTCCATGCCAAGATGATGGTCATGTGCTGACAGTTGTTTTTTCTTGCTCGCGACACGTTGCCATCGCTTCGACCACCTTGAATAGCCATTGAGTATATGGCGGAGCTACTTGACACTCGCTCTTCCCTTCTCGATCGCCTCGCAATGGCTCGAGCCGCTCTCCCTCCACATCATCCAGCGCTTGCGCTGACTGGACATGGCGACACAGAGCCACGGCCATGGGAGCGCATTTGGGATGGTGGCATAGGCTTGCCCGCAGGTGGATTGGGAGATGGTGCAGATGGCGAAGGCGATGATGGCAGTGAAGGAGAGTGGGATGGCGATGATGGTGAATGATCTTTGGCTTTTTGTTTGCTTCCTGGTCTCTCTGTCCATCTGTTCTCATCACACCTCCCCCGCTCATCTCATCTGTCACTTTTCATTATTCCTCCCCGCTCGTTGTTCTTTTTCGCTCACAACTATCCCCCCGCTCTACCATTGAATTTATCTTATATACGTTCCTACGTAGCTTAAACCCCCTTTACTTTGAATGCGTTGAAGTGACATGAAAGAGCATGATGTATCCCTGAACATAGGACCCAAGAAATAGTGATAAGAATACCGGACTGAGACAGACGTAAAGGCAGTGTGTTTAGGTGCTTGAACATAGAAATAAACGCTCTGTATCGGGATACGACCGTTGCAGGTCTCTTGGGATTCGAGTACGCTTCGGTGGAGTCTGGCCCGCGTTACAGGCCTTGCGAGAAAAGAGGTGATGGTTGAAACTCGAGCAATAGGTTATCGATGGCGGCAAATTCCACTTGTCGCGAAAGGAAAAAGTTCGTGAAAGTTCGTTCAGCCACGTTTGATCGCGACTCTCCGAAAATGGAAACCAGAAATCACACCACACTCACCGCTTGAGGGCCTGTAACAGAGCCCACTCCTGTCCCTGTGTCAGAGACAAGAACGAACCGGCGATACTCCTCTTGCAGCGTTGGCTGCAGCTGAAGCGCCTTCAGGTTCGCGACGGTTTCATCTTCGACATCCCTCTCCAGTTCCGGGCGCATCTGCTGGGATAGTCGTTTCAGGAGAGACTCCGGCGTCTCATCCTTCAAAAATAAGATTGAGGTGTTGCGATCACCGGAACCCCTAAGATTCTGCGCTTTTCCCCGATCCTGAGAGTTCGCTTTGCCCTTGCCCTTATATGGCGCGCTCTCACATTCTTCTGATTGCGCCGCCGATACTCCCAAGCGGTGAGCTTGCGTGGAACCCTTTCCGGTACTGGTGTTACCTGTCGGGGCCGATTGCTGAGCCGTAGGAGAAGCTAATGCAGTGGGGGTGATAGCGGCAGTTGCTGGGGCCGCCGCTTCCAACAGCTGAGCGACTTTCGCAGTTAACGATAGCATGCTCTGGTCAACCAAATCAAATGGATCGGCCTTCAATATGAGCTCCTGCTCCAATCCCCACGCCTCCGGAGCTATGTGAGCCCCTTCGGCCGCGTCCGTGTCCGCTCCGAAGCGTAGTTTCGTGCCCAGTGCATGGATGTGGCCAAGTTCACTGACGGGGTTCATTAGGTGGCGCGCGAGATGGAGAACAACAGAGCTGAGGGAATTGAACGTGGAGATGTCAAGAGATGCGTCGCATTGACAATGAGTAGAATGCTACTCACGCGCATAACGTGCTCTTGGGGCCATTTGGGTTGAAGCTTTCGGACGTTGCGAGAACATAGGCTAGCGCAAGAGTTGCCGGTGATATGTACAGCTCCCAGACGGGGTGTTCCTCCACATATTTCGCCAGCCTTTCAACGGCAATAGGGCGATTGACGATGACACGAGCTGTCAACGTTATAATCCCTCCTGTTTATAAATCAGTACTCAATGTACGACGTAAGGACAAATTGTGCCTTACATACCCATTTGGAAAGCGATCTGAAGCTTGCTCCCTCTAGCGTCCTGCCGATACGGTCCCTAGCCATAAGTATAAAACACGAAGTCTGGAAAATCTCTCTTCTGCTTGTGGAGCTTCGGCAGATTCGCAAGGTCCAAAATAGATTTGCGATGGATTAGGACTGCTTTCGCATTCATGTCTACTCTGCACCGCACGAGGCTTCAGCATAAGCTGTACATGCGTACGTTGAGCTCAGATACCACTCACAGATGGACATTCTTGGCTTTCAGGAGTCGCGTCATGAGATTGAAGACTGCACGAGTCTCGACGTCCATCCGAGCGTCTTCATCCGGGAACATAGCAAATTCCTTTTGGTACAGGAATTCCATGTCACCGTCCGTCAGTTGAAGGTGAGCAATCGTGTGTCGGTATGGGAGATAGTACTGTTCTTTGTCCAGCGCTGGCCATGGTTTCAAGCGCAGTCCCATCGAGAACGAAGGACTCGTGGAACCTTGCACCTGTCCTTCGGGTCTATCCGCTGGTAGCGCACCGTGCGACGAGTCTGTAGTGATGACGTGAATTTTTGATGAAGACGAGTGCAAATCAATGCGTAGCTGTTGGTCGTGGACTTGAGGAATCAGAGCGAGGAGGAGGGATGAGCTCATCAATCCTGTCAATACCGGCGCGTTAAAGACCGAATCCAATTGATCGGAATTGAGAGAGACAATAATGACGATACAGCGGTGAAATACTGCATCCGACATTTCTATGAATCCCATGGCGATCTGATCAACTACATCAGTCAAGATAATATGAAACCATGCAAAGTCCGACCGACCTGGTTTGTATCCTCGAGATATGCCGCCAGATTTTTTATCCACTTCCTGTTTTTGTCGTCGGAATCTGAGTCTTCCACCATTGCGAATTCACGAACTGGGCCATGAGCGGGCTTGATGAGGTTGACATAATCTTCGATGCTGTAAGTGCGCTCAAAAGTGATTCCGGACAGTGATCGAAAGATATCGACAGGTACTAGTGGATTCACAGTGCCAGTGGATGACGCGGAGGTCAACGAAGCTCGCAGCGTAGCCCCACCGCCGCCGGCAAGTTTGAGCTCAATGTCACCGATCCACGGGGCGTGACAAATCACATCTGTAGAGGCACCTCTGCTGGTATTCCTATGCCACATGACTCAGCGTTCAAGATCTGGGGCGCCAGAGCGACAAAACGTCACTTACAAGACACTAGCATAATCACCGTCAGTATTAACGGCCCCACCGCAATTGACAGGTATGGTTTCCGCAGACGAACCATTGACGAGCTCGATATTAAACATGGAAGGCGGCTCTTCGGTAAGGAGGCCTGGGCAGTGCTCTGGGGCTTCACGTTGTACACCGGTAGATCCACAAGTCATTTTAGGCGATGCGTCGTCACACCCAGACAGAGCATTATCGGCTGCGTCGGACTGCGATGGAGCTTGGGTGTTGTTAGGCGTGGCGTCTGCAGGCGGCTTCTCTGCCGTCAACCTACTGAACCTTCTTGGCCATTTGGGGGGCAGCGAGAGCATGAAGTTGCCCGCTGTCGCAGTATTTGCCTTTGGTAGTTTCTTGACTAGCTTGCTGTAGCTCGGTTTATTGGCGCGAGGACGTTCGGGCGGTAACGCCGGGAGCCCATCTACCATCATGATTCTAGCTCCGCGATGCTTGTCAGTGATTATTGCCGGAGACGTTTGTAATAGCGCTGAAGGATTCAGCTTTGAGTTTTTGGTGAAGCTGAGCTTTCGCGTCGACGATTTTTGTGGTGATGTTGAAACCGATGATTTCGATGGACCCGCCGAACTCGAAGATAGAGCAGGTGGACGTCGGCCAGCATCACGGGATTCGGTAGCTGTGGTCAAGGTGGACGAGGACGCTATCTTCCTGCGACTAGCTGAAGGGTTTCCGGCGATGGCTTTCGCGGGACCTGCTCGCGCGGCGGATCCGAGAGCTCCCTTCCTCGCATCGTCCGAAGCCTTTCTGTTCGACTTGCTTGGAATAACCTTCATCTTGTCAGAGGGCATTGCAGTAGGCTCTGGATTATGTGCCTTCCCCGGTGATTGTGTCATGGCCGGGACGGGCGAGGTGTGACTACCGGTTGCCGGGTGGGCGGATGCTGAAGCACGGACAGAAGTTTGACTTGTGTGGGCATGGCTGCCCGCTGAGCCGGATGCTGACGAGCTAGCCTTGCACGGTTTCTGCGAGCGTGCGGCGAGCGTAGCCAAAGGGACATCGTCGTCACCGTCATCCGACGACTCATCTACAATTACTCGACCGCGTTTACGCCTGACGCTCTTAGGAAGTGGAGGGGAAGGAGACTTGATAACCCGAGCAACGACTGATGGTGACTGTTTGACACGAGTTAGGCCTCGTTTCACTTTGACGAGGAACCAAAATGTTTCATGCGTCACTCACATCGCTTGACGAGAGTTCCACGCCAAAGAGATCTGTCGGTGACTTTGACGAATCCGAATCGATGGTAGTAAAGTCTGGCGAAGATTTGTCCACCGATTTCCCCTTCGTATCGGACGATGTTTTCTTACGTGGAGGTTCATTGGACTTCTTATGCTTCTCTGGTTTCTGGGACTTGGGTTTAATTTCCTAGTACAATGGTGATGAGACTGGACAGATCAATGTATGAGTCCAAATGACATACTAGTTTCTCGTCTTTCTGTTTTCCTGCCTCAGTCAAGTGTTCTAACTGCTTTCCTGAAATGTATGGGGACAGAAATCGCCACAAACGCCCGCAAGCACACACAGAACTGATGACTCACGAATCCAGGCCGGGGATGCGGTATACTCCGTGCTGTATTTGCCTGACTTGAGTTTTCTGCCGCTAACATACTTCCAGAAGTCAGCAAGCAGCTCTGGACATTCGAGATGCGCCTCTGGTTCAGACCTGAGGTTGCAAAGAACATAATCAGAGACTTTGTTAACATTCGATGCCGAGTAACTCACGTATCGTCTTCATCCGTGTAGCCAAACCACTTGCAACAAAATCAAAGCGTGACGCGTCATTACCTTCTCCATTAGGCCCTCCACAGAATAATTTCTCACCCGAATTTTATAATACTATATGGCCCAACGATCTTGATCAGCTGGCGCTAGCACGGGATTGAAATGCAGCGCGAGCTCACCCATGAAGTCAGCTCTTCCCCTTCAAGTCCTGTTCCGATAGACTTCAAGCTTGCACTTAGAATACAATCTGTGAAGAGGTATGAGTACGCGGTGATTGTCTCGTTGGACGATCGCAAAAGCGTTCACGTACGGACTTGGAAGAATCTGTCTTCTTCTCCTTCCTCCTCAACGCCAGCATGGCTAGCCATTCTTCGTTGTGGAGCCCTTTCAGGACGAAGAAGGGTTTGCCTGCGCACCTTATCAGACCAATGAAGAGACAAGGTAAAAGAGTTGGCCGTTGGTGCCAAGTTGGCGAAGAAAAGTCGTCGAGTGAAACCACTAGACGAGGCTCAGACACGTCAATCCCGCTGTCGGTACAACTACTTCTAATGCGAGATCTCAACGTACCTTTTATAGTTCTTGGGACGGAAACTGTTCCACCTGGAGGGTGTTGAGGAATGTTGCACTAGACCAGGGTCTCATGGTTTAAGTTCGACTGGCCCCACAACCGGCAACAATGAATCGAAATTCGCTCGCATTCTGCGTAGAAGATTCGTCGCGATTGACTGGACTGGAGTTATTTTATGAGAGAACGGGCCGGGGGAAGCAGTGATAGTAGGTCGGCGATGGGCGAGTATAATAATTGATTGCCCTTCAGAAAAAGAAAAAGTCAAGTGACAATGATGAGAAGAGCAAAGCAAGAGAGAAGTGACGAGGCAAATTTTGCATCGTTGGATTTAGGAAGTGATTCATTCAACCTCACTCCACCCAATAGAAGATGAAGCCCAAGAGATAGGGGCTATTTAATTTAGGTCGTTGTGTTGTGTCTTGTTTGGCCACCCGTCCAGTTGGATTTTTGACCAACCACCACAAGCCAAGCAGCATAAATTGGTCAGTGTGGTGGAGGAAGCGATACTCCACAATCCCCCACTCCTTTTCCCCGTCCGCCAACGCTCGTTCATCCCCCACCCCCGCCCATTCACCCCTCTCTCGCTCACCTCCCCCCTTACTCTCTCATATCACTCCGTACTGTGGCCGATCGGTGAGTCCCAACATTGTCAGAACCCTTGTTGGTGTCGTCGCATCCAGGTACGCAGGACAAGATCACCGCACTGAGGAGAATGGGCCCCTGACAACGGTGTCCTCGGGTAGGAGCGAGCCCGTACGGGTCAGCCGGTGGGCGACCCAGGGAGGAAGGAGGGCATGTTGATCCAAACCCTACCTGACATGCGCTTCAATGGGACGGCCACATGGGAGGCTTACCAGTCGCAGCATGTCTCCATAAGCCCCGGTGGGGGTATGGATCCGAAGTTCCTCTGCTCTGCCAGAGTATACCCCGTTGCCTTGCGAATGCTCGCCGGAGTTCGGATACCGATCGACGACCTCGGAGCGCGGGCCCGAGAAGCGTATGTCACAGTGATGACGTAGGCGGGTGTGTCCAATTGGGCTTCTCCTCCCCTCTACGTGCTGTTCCCGTGCTGTCGGGGAGGAGTCGACTTCCGCACCCTTGGGTGTTGTGGACACGGGTGGCTGCTTCGGCAGCTGGATCTAGCGTCGCTGGGAGGCAACTTCGTTCGCGTACTCTCGGACTCCGAGACCAGGTGTGTCTTTCCTTTTTTCTCTTTTCTCTTTCTTCTCGACTTCGTCCATTCGCTTCAACCATATGCGATACGTGGGGACCACTCGTTGGTGTACCCGTCGAAGGCGGGGCTACAAAAATCGCAACACCCTACCTCCACGTGGTAGCTCTGGCACGCTCACAAGAGTAACCAAAGGGTGGGCGCAACTTACTATCAACAGTGTTTATCGGTACTCGTCATTGGAGTTTGGGCTTGTATCTCGCTCTGTCATTGAATGTAGTACCCTAAACTCGCTTTACTTAGAATCTATCGAAGTGTTTTGAAAGAGCGTGATATCTCCCTAAACGTAGCATACTTGGAAGCAACCTGTAATGGTGATTATAAATAGTATCGGCACGAAGACGCGTTACACGAGATCCGGGCACGCTTCGGTTGAGCTTGGCCGACGCGGGCAACAGTCTTTCGAGAAGATGACGACGACGCGAACTCAAGCAACAAGCTATCGATGGGGGCAAACTCTACCTAACGCGAAAGAACAGATCGTACAAATCCATTCAGCCACGACTCACCGCTTGAGGGCCTGTGATAGAGTCCACTCTAGCCCCTGTATCAGAGAGACAAGAACAACTGGCGATAGTCCTCTTGCAGTGTTTAGTCTCCCTGTGTCAGACCGCTCGAAGGGGGTTCCTGGGCTGCGCTGGCCACCGTGAGAAAGCCTCGTACTTCGGCCGGTGCCAGGGTAACGGCGAGAAGCTGGATGGGAGCATGTTACTTCCCCTGGATGGTCATGGCTGACGATTGTTTTTGGCATTTCTCGCTCGCGAGGCGCTGCTATCACTTCGGCCATTTTGAACAGCCATCGATACGGAGCTACTTGACACTCGCTCTTCCCTTCCCGATCGCCTCGCAATGGCTCGAGCCGCTCTCCGTCCACATCATCCAGCGCTTGCGCCGACTGGACATGGCGATACAGAGTCACGGGCCATGGGGGCGCATTTGGGATGATGGCATAGGCTTGCCCGCAGGTGGGTTGGGAGATGGTGCGGATGGAGAAGGTGATAGTGGTGGTGAAGGGGAGTGGGATGGCGATGATCCTTGGCTTTTGTTTGCGTCTTGATCTCCATCTGTCCTCATCACATGTCCCCGCTCATCTGTCACTTTAATCGCCTCTCTCTGCTCGTCGCCCTCTTCGCTCACAATGATCCCCCGCTCTACCATTTAATTTATCTTATATACGTTCCTACGTAGCTGAAAAGCCGCTTTACTTTGAATACGTTGAAGTGACATCAAAGAGCACGATATATCTCTGCACGTAAGGCCCAAGAAATAGTGATAAGGATACCGGGCTGGTGTGACTGAGGTGGCAGATGTGGAGATAGTGTGTTTAGGTGCTTGGACATAGAAATAGACGCTCATGAGTATCGGGGTGACAACGACGCGTTGCAAGATCCTGTTAGGATTCGAGTACGCTCCGTTTGAGTCTAGCCCGCGTCAAAGGTCTTGCGAAAAGAGAGGCGATGATTTGAAGTTGAGCAAAAGGTTATCGATGGCGGCAAACCCCAGCCTGACACGAAAGAAAGGTTCGTGAATGTTCGTTCAGCCACGACTCATTCCGAAATGTGACCGGAAACCACACACACTCACCGCTAGTAGTGTATCATGTAGAGAGTCTGAAGTGGTGCTGCGCTTTTCTGATAGGGGCGGCTGCAGGTTGGTGCACAGAGGTCGACGAAGCTCGCAACGTGGCACCGCCACCACCACCAAGCCTGAGCTCAAGGCCGTCGATCCACGGGCCAAGATTAGTTTCATCTGCAGTGGTAGCTTCGCGGATATTCCTTCACCAAGTAACTCAGCGTTGGAAACTTCGAGCTCTAGGGTGACGAAATGTCACTTACATTATACTAGCACGACCAGCATTGGCACATACGATTACGTTGTTAAAATCAACTGGAGTGGTGGCCGCAGATGAGCTGTCAACAACCTCGATATTACAAATGGACGACAACTCGTCTGTAAGAACGCCTCGATCGCCCCCGCTTCCTTCGACTAGCGAATCCCATCCCGATGGTTCTTGAGGGAGCTCTAATGGTGCCGGAGTCTGTGCATTGAGCCCCCAGCTGGACGGAGCCACAGAGATCTGGGGCTGGGAAGGGTCTGATGTGTCAAGGGAGCCCCAGCCTGAACTGGCCATGGCCGCATCCCACCCAGACGTGCCCCCGGAGGCTGGAGGTTGCACACCAGCAGACCCCCATCCAGACGTCTCCCCAAGGATTACAGGTCGCATCTCAGTAGACCCCCAAGTCGTATCAAGCCGCACGCCACCATGCCCGGACAGAGTGTTATTGGCGGTGGCGGATGGGGCTCGGGTGTTGGCAGGCATGGTGTTTGTAAGTGGCGACTTACCTACCGTCAACCTTGGCAATTTAGGAGGTGGCGATGTGTTGCCTGCCATTACAGTAGTCTTCTTCGTTAGTTTCTTGACTAGCTTACTGTAGATAAACCAATTGGCGCGGGGACGTTCGGGCGGCAACGCATGGATCCCATCCACCATCGTCACTTTGGCTCCGCGATGCTTGTCGGTGATTTTTGCTGGGGACGTTTGGAAAACGGTCGAAGCTTTCCGCTTTGGGTTTTTGGTAAAGCCGAGCTTTTGCGTTGACGATGTTTGTGATGAGACCTGTAGTTGTGACGGGCCTGCTGAACTAGAAGGGACGACAGATGGGTGCCTGTCGGTATCGCCTGATTCGGTGATCGTGGTCAAGCGCACTGTCCTTCTATGACCAGCTAGGAGGTTTTTACCGATGGCTTTCATAAGACCTACTCGCGCAGCGATGACGGGAGTTTCGTTCCTCGCATCGCCCGAAGCCTTTCCGTCCAACATGCTCGGAACGATCTTCATTCCGTCAGGGGTCATTGCAGTGGGCTCTCGATCAGGTACCTCCAGTGGTTGTGTCACAGCTGGGGTGGGCGAGGAGTGACTCCCAGTTAGCGAGCCGATGGATGCTGAAGCACAGGCAGAGGGCTGGCCTAAGTGGGTGTGGCTACCCATTGAGCTGGGTACTGATGGGCCAACGTTCCATGGTTTCTTCTGCAAACGCGTGGCAAGCGTGGCCAGAGTGACATCGTCGTCACTGTTGTCCAATGACTTGTCCATAATTACTCGAAGGCGCCTACGCCCGGCACCCTTAACAAGAGGAGACCTAATAATCTGATCAATGACTGGTGGTGACTGTTTGACGTGAGTTAGCCCTTGTCTCGCCGGAAAAAAAAAAGTTTCAACTGTTGCTCACATCACTTAAAGAGAGTCCCGAGCCGAAGAGATCTGCCTGTGAATTTGAAGGATCCGAGTCGATTACAGTAGGGTCTGGCGAAGATCTGCCCACCGAATTCCCCTTCGTGTCTGATGGTGTATTTCGCTTCAGAGGTTTACTGTATGACTTCTGTTCCTTCTGGGACTTTGGTTTTCGTTTCTAATGAGGTAACGGTGAGACTAGACAGATCAATGCGTGGGTCTAGAAGACATACTGGTGACCCGTCGTGCTGTGATCCTGCTTCAGTGAAGTATTCCAACTGTCTTTCTGAGATGCATGGGGACGGAAGTCATCACAAGTGCTCAAAGTCACACACGCAACTGAGAACTCACGAATCCAAGCTGGGGATGCTGTGTACTCTGTGCTATGTTTGCCTAACTTGAGTCTTTTGCCGCCGACATGCTTCCAGAAGTCAGCGAGGAGCTGTGGACATTCAAGGTTCGCTTCTGGTTCACATCTGAGATTACCAAGAACGTGATCAGAGACTTTTTTGTCATCGAGTTAGAGACAGGATCACTTACGTATCGTCGTCGGCTGTGTAGCCAAACCACTGCCGGTAAATCAAAGCGTAACGCGTCATTATCTTTGTCTATTAGACAGTCTTCCAGAGTGTTTTCTTACCCGAATCTTGTAATACTATACGGTCCAAAAATCCTGATCAGTTGGCGTTAGCATAGCGTTGGAATGTATGGTAGACCTACCCATGAAGTCAGTTCTTCCCCTTCAGGTCCCGTTCCAATAGACTCCAGGCGTGCACTTAGGATACAATCTATCAAGATGATTGAGTACTAGGTGATTGTTCCTGGGGCGATTGCGAAAGTGTTCACGTACGGACTAAGAAGATGCCTTTGTCTCCTCCTTCCCTCCCAACATCGGTACAACTATCCATTCTTCTTCGTTCTGGAGGTTTACCCTTTCGGGATAAAGTAGGGATTTCCCGTGCACTTTGTTAAACCGCGGGGTGAACGAAGTAGCCGTGGCGCCAAGGTTGGCGAAGGTCGTCGAGCGAAATCCCTAGCCGAGGCTCAGGGATGTCAGTCCTGCTGTTGGCAGACCTACTTTCAATGCAAGGTCTTCGCGTACCTCCTATAGTTCTTGAGATGGAAACCGTTTCCTCAAAGAAAGATTTGGAGGGCGTTGAGGGATGTCGCACTAGACTAGGGGTCTCATGGTTTGTTTCAGGTTCGACTCTCGGGACAACACAACGGTCTCGTGACATCATCTAGACGGGAAGGGAAGGTACTAAGAAAATTACGGCAAGGAGCTAAGAACAGTGACAAAACAAACTCGAAACCGGCAAGCTCCTCGACTAATCACCAATTCGATAAGTGATTCCTCGTGTTGTCGTGCAAAGTAAGATCGACCGTCTGAGACGATCACATCGCTTCACCCACCCTCCGCCCTTGTTGTTCCTGCATCAGTCCTGTGGCCCGACACAGAAAGGCCTTTGAACCTTTCATACACCTTTTTTTTCACCGCAACAACCGATTTACTGAACGGCGGCGGAGCCTAGGAATAAACAAGTATTACAGCTCTTAGTCCCTTGTCCACCCTCTCCACCATTCAGCTTGGCGCAAAGACGGACGCTAGACGTGCGGTGCTGCGGCTTATATTGAATACTGCGAGGGGATGGTTTTGAGCTGAGCGGACCTAACAAGTGTAGGAGGGATAGTTGAATGAAATGGCAATTCGGGATCGTTCAAGGCGTCACCCTTCTTGTTAAGGAGAGCATTAAGGTTGAGATAACTCTATCGGAGTAGAGGAAGTGGGCTGCCGCTTGGCTCTTGAAGGATACGCCCCCTGTGTTGAGCCACGATTCGGAAAGCTCTATGTGGACTTGAGTATATGTTGGGCAGAGACGTATTAACGGTAGGGGGCGCGCAAGTCCTGGGGGGATTACAGACCCGCGTGAAGCGGAAGCTAGTGGATGGACGATGTGAACCTTGGGGTTGCAGAAATGCTTGAGACGCTTGACCTGAGTGGAGCGGGGATTGTGGATGAGGATCTCCAGGCTCGTCAGACCTGAGATACGTCACGTTGATCTTAAAAATCTGTTCATGGTCAAGGGTCATGCCGTTTACTGAGGGCTGTTTCCCAATTTGTTATCCGTGGAAGCGGTTCTTGATCAGCCGAATGGGCAATTCTAACGCCAATCGAAATCGCGGTTTGCATGGAGGGCTTATCGCGATTGACTGGACAGTAATAGTCCAGATAAGATGATCATGAAGAGTATGAAAGGGGTGATAGTGATATGTACAGGCTGGCGATTATCAGGAGCCAAGATAGGGGCTATTTTAGTTTTCGTTGTGTTGTGTCATGTGTTGTTTGGCCACCCGTCCCATTGGATTTTTAACCAACCACCAGCACCAGCATAAATCGGATCGGTGTGGTGGAGAAAGGGATGCTTCACAATCCTCCTTTCCCTCCTCCGTCAATGCTCGTTCATCTCCCTCCCTTGCCGACTTCGCCTCCCCTCCTACTCTCATATACACCACTCAAGACTATGGCCGATGGTCCATACATCATCAGGACTCTTAGTTCATGTCGTCGCACCCAGGTAAGCAGGACAAAGTCACCGACACGGAGAGGAAGAACGAGCACACATGGCAGCAGCGTCCTTCGGTAGAACGAGCTTTGTATGGGTGATCCGGAGGGAATCCCAGGACAGGTGGAATGGGGGTGCGCACCACCCCTGTTGGCATATCCGCTTCGTTGGTATGGTCAACATGGGAGACCTACCAAGTCGCCGAGAACCTCCTACAGATTCGTCTGTACGGACCCGGAACTATTCTCTCTTCTGCGCTGCCGAAGTGTACCCCGTGTAGCCATGTGAACGCTCGCCGGAGTTTGGATACCGATCGACGACCTCACAGCGCGGGCCCAAGCAGCGTATGTCACAGTACGACGCAGGCGGGTGTGTCCAACTGGACTTCCCCTCCCCCCTATGTGCAGTTCCCATGCTGTCGGGGAGGATGTGGACACGGGTGGCTGCTTCGGTAGCTGGACCTAGCGTCGCTGTGAGGCAACTTCGTTCGCGTACTCTCGGACTCTGGGATCAGGTGTGTTTTTCGTTATTCTCTTTTTCTTTCTTCTCGACTTCGTCCATTCGCTTCAACCATATGCGATACGTGGGGACCACTCGTTGGTGTACCCGTCGAAGGCGGGGCTA